>KI628543.1:329053-460892 GCA_000503235.1 Sclerotinia borealis F-4128
CTAGGAAGAGGGGTAATGGGAAGGGGACTCACCATCTGCATTCCCGTACCTCGGTTCAAGAATAACTAAATAGATTAATGGAATAATAAATGGCGCTTTCGTTACTCATACCTACAAACACAAACACATTTTAATCCGGAATCGAATTTACTGGTTCTTCGCTACTCGGGTATAGTCTGAGTTAATTAGTTCTTTGGAGGAATGCCAAAGACAATGACAATGATCTGATATGTTATCGTAAGGAAGATTGTTAATATCGAGGAGAACATCAGTATAAAGTACCAGTCTCAGAGAGGACAACATGGTATCATCATCGTCAGGATAATTCCAATACCAATATCAGCAGAGGATATCGACAGAGAATGCTAGAGCAAGGAGTACTAGCGTGGCATCAAGCATGGAGCTTCAAGTTACATTCGAAAACGACAATTGCAACTTTAGATTTTAGATATTGTGCGGGTGGGGAGTACACAGAAATAGGAATGGTTATACGCAGATCTGGTCTCTAATTATCTCTTCATACCATACAATCTAGAGAGAGTAAAAGGTTTCTGCTGAGATATGCAATGAAGTATATATTGCCAGGAGTGAGGGATTAGATCGCTGAGGATGTTATACCAGGATTACCATAACTAGGTATTTTGACCACAGATTTAATATACCAGATGACAAGAAGATGGCGAATAAGTCCATTTCAAATCGAGAATATAGATACATATACAAACACACACACTATTCTTCATCCCCATCCTCATCCCCCTCCCCATCAACCTCCACATAACTCTTCTTTGCCGCAGCTCTCCCACTCTGTCTAGCCGGCCTTACTTTCGTTACCGGTTTCGCCAATTCGTTGTCATCAGCCGACAAATCGGGCATACTCAAATCCTCCTCATTCGAAACGCTAGCACTCGGCGTCTGCACCCTCTTCGCATTCCTATTCTTCGCTAACGCCGGTGCCGCCTTCTTCTTAGCTGGAGTAATCTTTTTAGACGAGCCACCAGGTCCCGTCGCAAACCCATTGACCTCCGCCTTCTCATCCACTTTAGCCTGTGCACTCTGAACCATTTCCACAACCTCCAAAACATCATTCAGACACCCCGCCTTCGCCAGTTTCTCTTTAACCCCCTCATCAAATGGCATCCTCTTCCTCTCATTAATTCTTTTCCTCGCCTCAAAATTTGCTGGTGTGGGGTTCTTGAACATCTCCTCTTCTTCTTTATCCCCCTCCGTTCCTTTCTTCTTGATTTCTCTTTTCTTTGGTCGCAACCATTCTTCCATACCTATTGGCCAATACACACGATTCTCCTTTCCTCCCATGCCAACTTCTTCTTTTGGTATTACTTCCTTGGTTGGTTCTTCCTCCTCTTCAATCTCATGGCCAAATTCCTCAATCTCTTCTGCGATTTGTTTCTTTGTCTTTTTCTTTATGGGCTTCTTGGGTAAAACGCGATTGTCATCGTCTCTCTCATATGGCACGATATCATTGAATGTATCGTATCCTGGTAATTTGAATGTCCTCATTAGTTCGAATACAGCTTGTTCTTTATCCTTCGCTTCAATCATCAAATCCATATCATTTACGCAGGGTGGAAGTGTGGCTGGTCTAGGGTTATGTTTTCGTCTCTGGCGTCCAGTAACAGCTTGGGGAGTCTGTTCGCTGTAATGCATTTTCTGTGTGATACCTTTTCTAGTCCATCCAGCTTGAATTCTAGGATAGAGATCCATGATGTCTTTAGTACCTTCACGGATTTGATTAAAATCGAACATGATGTTATGGTGGTGAAAGTCGAGACACAGAGGAATGTTAAGTTCTTCACAGATGGGAAGATGATCATGAACAGTCCATGATACGTCATCGTTCTCTAAGACTAGTCGTCGTTTGATGGATGGTGAAAGTTTGGCGTAATTTTCGCGGAAGCGATCGATTGTGGCACCTTTGTCGCCAAATGTACCTCCCATGTGTAGGATTAAAACTGCATCTTTGTCGATTTGAGCTGGTAACTTAAGGAGTCCGAGCATTTCATCATGATATTCGAGGTCTCGAAATGCATTTGCAATGACCTCTGGGCGTGGGGAACCCAATTGTGTGAACTTTACACATTTGTTACTTTTCCGTTTTCCGTTTTCCAAAGATAGAGAGTTTGACTTACTTGTCCAGGATGTGTGCTAACTCGATGTCCCAATTCAGCTACCACTTTCCCAACTTCCGCAAGAGCTTCGCTAGCAAAAGGGGCAAGCTTATAGCCATGTTCAGCATGACTAGCGAATGGAAACATTTCCGAACTCAATCTCATGAATTTGATGCCATATTTATCATTCCATCGCAACATTTTTGGTAGGTCACGGATATTTGCCAGACACAATTCTTCAACATACCGCTGTCCTCGCTCAATAGAAGCTGGCTTCGATTTGTCTGGACGATTTTTGGTGGCATGCTCGGGCTGTGAAGGATCTTTCAAAGGATGCCGATGTTCGACGATAGAAGCTATACGGCAGGTTCGAGATGTGAAGACAGGAGGGGTTGAGGACCTAAGGTAGGTATTTAGACATGCCTAGGTTTTGATATCAGTATTTTGAAGTTAATGCGAGTATAGGAAAGCTTACATATCCCAATCTTCCTTTCCATGGTAAAGGCAGATAATCACTATTGACGGGAGGCGGTCTTCTTGCCTCTAGTTTTATAGCATCAGCGTCATCCGCATGTCCCTCATCGTCTCCGTCAGGATCAAGCCTCTTATCCCATTCATCCTCATGATCTTCCTTTTTTATTTTCTTCTCCGTAGCCTTTTTAGCAGCCTGTTCTGCCACAAAAACCTTTATTTCATCTGATCCTTTCTTTGCAGCAATCGAGCTTTTCGTCGGCATCTTCTTCTGTTTCTTAGCGGGCGTAGGAACTGGTATATCGTCCTCAATATCGGACAAGGGCGAATCGCTATCCTCGTTTTTAACATGTACATTCACACCATTCTCCTTTGCGGGAGTTATAGGCACCTCGATTTTACTCAAGTCAAAAGACTCTCCAACCTCATCAGCATCAGGGCTTGCGCGAAGTGCTATCTTGCTATCTATAATGTCTGCATTGTGCTCGGGATTCGTGTCAAGTTTGCCCCTGCGAGACGACTGCCGTGATAGTCTGGCAGATGGCTTGATTGAACTGGATTGGCTAGGAGGGAGGATTGGAGTTGGGGAACCGTTGACCGTGGGCCCTGCCGCCACCGAGGATCTCTTTCGTTTGGGTGGCATTTCTAGACTTTTATTTTGAAGACTGCTTCGACTAAACGATAAAGTTCTGCGTGCACTGCTAAAATTGACTCTCCGAGTTGGAAGATATGTGAATTGTCCGCTGAGGCGCAGATGCGAAGAAAGAGAAGTAAACATTCAATAATGAGATCGAAAGATAGAAATAATATACCGGTATAAAGGAAAATCTTCTACCTCAAAAAGTATACATAGTCTGGTAGCTTGCCTCTCCTACTTACGTCTATGGAATGAATTCGATACGCCATGCGCTTAATCAATATAGTAGTTCCATGGCCAAAAACCTTCTTCATGGCTGTAGGTATCTAATTGAGTTGGTTGTGCCGGATCGAAGCTAATAGCCATGACGTTGATAATGTCTTAGCTCCTCCTATGTCACATGACTACCCAGGTGGTATCATTACCCTTGCTTTGCTTATTAAGATAATATTCTTTTCAATATCATCTAACTCGATCATTATCTACAACTCTGTCTGCATAATCAGCAATTGAAGTTCATTTCACTTGTTTGAGTAGAATTGTCAAGCTTTATTATTGATAACTGATGGATTTGTCAATTCCCGAGCTAGATTAACCTCCAAAATCCTGCTACAACCCATTTTTCTTGGCTAAGTACCTAAATCTTGCCCAAGAACACAATCTTCCTATAGAAGATTTTATTACTTATTACCGATGACCATCATTAAGTATTCAAATGAAAGGAGAAGAGCTGTAGTTGGCGACCAATCGCGTACGTATCACGAAGAATGACCACACAATTAGATCGCCGTAGCCTTCTCATCATCGATATCGTGACGATGAACGTGCTGTACATTAGTGACCCCATCGCGATGATGAGTGCGGTCTGGAGTAAGTACATCATCGTTGTGATGAGTGTGCTTTTCGCCAGTGACTCCGCCAACGCCAACGCCACCAACACCGCCGACGCCACCAACGTTGCCAGCACCACCAATTGGGGCTGTGACCTTGAGGTCTCCAGCTTCGATGTCCTTGGCAAGTTGGTCCAATCTTGATCCCTTCGGAAGTGATTTCCAGGCTGGAAGTCCACTGTTGAAAACTTCATCCATTTCTTCGAGGGTTCTTCCTTTAGTCTCTGGTGCCGCCAAGAAAATGTGAATGAAAGCAAGTGCGTTGAATGTACCAAAGATCATGTACATCTTCCAATTGATATTCTTTAACAATGGTGGAACTGCGAAAGCGAGAACACAGTTCCAGAACCAATTGGAAGAGGTCGCGAGAGAGACAGCCTTCGCACGAATCTTGTTTGGAAAGATTTCGGCTGGGTATGTCCACGATGAGGGTCCCCAGGTCGTTGCAAATGCACAAACAAATAGGTATGTCTGAGAAAACAGCAATTAGTATCTCGGTAACAAGAGAAAAGCAACAGTGGTAAAATACAGCACGTACCATAGCGACGATAGCAGACGATACACCCTTCTTCTCGTGGACAACCCAGGTAAGGTTTTTATTTTCTTCAGTCTGGGTCTTGCTTGTGTTATTGGGTTCTCCGTAGCCTGCTTGAAGTCCACCAGCAATGAAAAGGAAACTCATCATAAGAGCGGAACCGATGAGCATGGCTTTGCGACGTCCGAAACGATCAAGGTAGATGATTGCGGGTAGGGTCAACAGCACGTTCAAAATATACTGAATGGATGCTGTAATCAATGGGTTGGCAATATTTGCACCTTGCATGATGTCTAGAAGAATCGTTAGTAAAATTTTCTCGTCATTCCTGCGCTGGCTACTTACAAACGATGTAGTACATCATGATGTTCATTCCACAAAGTTGGGACCACATTTGGATGGACATTCCCAAGATAACACGTTTGAACATGCGTGGAGCTGCAAGCTGCTTGTAACTGCTGACAGCTTCCTCACGTTCGAATCGAAGAGCCTCCTCAATTTCTTGATATTCCGCGAGAACCTTTGGGTGGTTCACATTTCCGCCACCATGAAGATCTGCAATAACCTTAATCGCTTCCTCCCATCTGTCCTTGGAGGCCAACCATCTGGGAGATCGTGGTAGAAAGTACATTCCGAAGAATAGAATGACGGCGGGAACGATCTGGATACCCCAAGGAATTCGGAAAGCAGAGGTAGGTTGGTTCTAAAAGAGAAAACTTTGATCAGGATGCTAACTTTAATGTTAAGGCCATTGTACTTACTGGATTACTCGCGCCACCTCCAATCGTTGCAGCACCATATTGGATGAAGTATTGGATAAGAATGCCCCATGTGATTGCCCATTGTTGAAGAGAGACGACTCGACCTCTGATCTCTTTTGGTGCAATCTCGGATTGATAGACAGGACAGATCGACGAAGCAATACCAACGCAGATACCAGCAATGACTCGACCGACAACCAACATGGCCACGTTGACAGAAGCGCATTGAATACTACAAGGTATTAGTACTTTCTGAATAACTAGAAAAAGACACTTACATGGCACCAATAATCCAAAAGATACACGCGATTTGTATACTAGCTCGTCTGGACCATCTATCCGCGATGAAAGAGGAAGACAAAGCACCGACGAGTGATCCAGCAGGCATAGCACAGGTTATTCCACCTTGGCCATAAGATTGAGGGTTATGGAAGTATCTGACGTATGCCTGCGTTCCAAGAACACCAGACATACTCGAGATATCGAAACCGAAAAGACCACCGCCTGTACATGTTATTCATTGTTGTTATTGCCTTTTGGGAGGAACCACATACCTATCGCGGCAAAAGCGCAGATAACGTAGACATTTTTAGTGTACCACATCGTGATTGAGTGAACGACTCGTTAAAAAGGTGCAGAGGCTGTAAAGTGTATCGAAGTTGTAAAGGTGGGTGGAGGTTGTTACTTATTGTGTTGTAATTCTGATCGTTGAAACTCGACCTGGGAATTACTAAGTAGCATGAGTTGAGCTACCTAAGGTGGGGTGATAGGTAATTGCTTTCTATTAATCAGTCCATATTCACTTAATATTCTGCTTGCCCGCACGTGCTGAATCAAAATGCTCAAGATTGATATTGGGGTAATTTGGTGAATGAAAGACCCATGCTCCTACAGAAATTGATCGTCGAACTGGACCAATACGGTACGAGCAGAGATGATTCACTTAAAGTAGATCTGGGGTAATTGTCCGCCGAAGGATCTCAATCCGGTAGCCTTGCGGTACTTACTGTGCATGGGATTGGCATGCTCATATCGACACGACTACAAGAACTGTCTATGCAGCCAATGCAATTATGCTAGTCGTATAACAATTTTACGTTAAAGAGTTCAAACAATGGTGCTATTGGGTAAGGCCCGGCATTAACGGCTGCCATCAGATTTGCTAGATTGGCCCTAAAGCAAACCAGACGATTAGTCAAGTAAACCAATTGCTCTTTTCAAACTCTTCTCTCATCGTTACTCGGTTTGTCAAACCGTTAATAAAACGCCGAAGACGCACCGTTGCGGCTTAATCCACTGGTGAATATCTGCCAACGACGATAGATGACGCAAAGTGAATGAGCTTGCAGTACACATTCTGCTTGCTATTGGACGCCGTGCTATGGCAACTGTGATTGCTCCAGCAAGTGGTGTTTATCCAATCGTTAGCCAGATCACATGTTGTGTAACTTGCTATTCTTGTCGCAGTCCTCATGACCCATGAAGAATCCGCCATCTTGTTTCTGCTTGGTACATTGCGTGAGGGGTTGAACAAAAGGTAGCACGCATCAGGTACGCGAATGATTTCCTATCGACTATTGAATTACAGTATATGGCCTAGTAAATATCACAACCTGGCATATCTATCTCCTGATAAATTGCCCATACTGGATAGCCGAAGACAGCCACAATCAGCAACACGCACCCAATGCCCTAGAGAGCCGAACCATGATCTCGGGACCAAATAAGTGGGTTATGGTCAAAGGGTATTCGGCCTGTGAGACGCTTATCAATGAAGAAAGTCTATTGATAGTTTTGGGGTCCAGAACGAACTTGTCATATTGTACATATAAGGCTGAGGCACGTTGGGATTCTTAAGGACGAGGTGACAATTCCTCAACTACATTCTTCGGCTCTTTCCACGCAAGTGCAACGTATCTATTATGTACTCGATTAGCTTGACATTCAGAGAGATTTGAAGTGAGGACCAACTTTGTATGACTTCCTCGTGCTGCTACTTCGCCCTTACTATTCGTAAACTGAATGGACGTATATGCTAGCGTCTTTCCGACTACCCTTATGTTAAAGATACGAATTCAATCGACGACGAGACAATACTTACACTTGTCACAAGTTACAACTGCTTTTAGTATATCTCCAACTTTACCACCAGAGTTGAGGTATGTGACTTCGGGTGGATCAGAAAATAAACCGTGAATTGAATTGCATCCGTAAGACATTTACCATTCAAATCAGTAGAAACACCAGTGGCATAAAGACCTCTTGAGGCAACAGCTAGTGAGCCACCTAAGTCCACCATGCTAGCAATCGTACCTCCATGAATAATGTTCAGACGGTTCTAACTCAAAATCAATACGAATACTGAGCATGTATGTCTAGAAGAGCTTCCTTACAGTGTGTTCCTTTTTAATATCAAGCTCAAAGTATACACGTCCTGGTTCTGCTCCTGTGACTCGAAGCTTCTCAAAGTCAATGAAGATACTTCAACAAATAGATAACAATATACCATGACAGCTTACATTTTCACCAAAAAGTCTACAGTTGAATGTCAGTCAATATTCTTGTAAAAGCGTTCACTATCAGAATGGCCGCAAAAAGATCCGCATTATTTCGATACAACGGGATCGAATGTGACATGCTGTGAGAGAGGCCTCGACGGGCAACATTTAACTTGTAATTGACTCCAGATACTGTCTGAAAGTACAGCTAAGATGAGAGTTCGAAACCGCATTCGCATTGCAAGAGACTACCAAGTAACACACGGAAAAAAGTACAGTACCTCGGCTCAAGCCCTGATGATTCTTGAAACGACTTCAGAACCTATGCAGGAGGGTGATATCAGCGTCAGTATACTCTTGATTGCATTATAGCACTCACTGATCTCACAAATCTTAGGGCCGCCATATTGGAAGAGTGTTAGTGTATGTATATGTATGCCTTTACTAGTACTCGAGTAGTACTTTTGTCGTTTGCTCTCTGTTCACCGGGAAAGACGTTTGAAAGATAAGCATGGCCCAAGCTCAAAATTATCCACCACCCACCCACCAGGCTACCGTACTTGTCAAATCTGCGAGGCTGTAGAATTCACATCCCCTCGAGAATATACCTTAACAGTAATGACGAATTGATAATATTCACGAACAACAGGAGATACAACCATTTCAATATGTCTGTCTCAACTCTTGCTTCGTTTGAGTATCTGGAGAGACTGCCAGGTACAACCTTTAGACGACTGTATCAACAACCTTCCACTTCGTTGGCCATTTTCAGGCGCATGCTACCTCATCTTGCCAAAACATTTGTGATGGCACTACTCTATATGCCCAAGCCTTTGCCTTTCACAGCTTTGGATCAATGGGTACAAACGAAGAGCAAGAGGTCTGTAAATCGGTTTGAAATGGATGCTACGTGCTAAATCTTCCCAGACAAAAAGATCAAGCCCTTTCCTTACTATCGCGACTGCATATCGTTGATATTACTGCGCTGAGCCGAGAAAGTCCTCAGACTGTAGCTTTGACTAAGAATTTTGGAACCTCACTACGACTGGCACTTACTGGTGGAGGAGATCATCAATCTTTCGGTGTCCCTTCGTCCGACCTTGTTGCGCCAAATGTTGATATAGATTTCTTGGATGTGCATGCGCGAATGCAATGGGAAGGGATCCTACATTATTTGGTCAACAGTGTTGCAGCAGGCTCGGGACAAGAGGGGAAAGGACCCGCAAGTTCAGTCAAGAAATTACTCGATGCCGGAAACTTGGTTACAAAAGGGCGAGGCGTGGGTATTACTCAAGCTGGATTCTCGTTTCTATTACAAGAGGCCAATGCGCAAGTCTGGACTTTACTTCTTCTATGGATTGAAAATGCCGAGGGTATGGGAATGGATTCCGTCGAGGTACTCTCCTTTCTCTTCATGCTAGGCTCCCTCGAACTCGGACGTGCATATAGCACCACAACCCTCACAGATGCCCAGCACAACATGCTCGGCAACCTCATCGATTTCGGGCTTATCTACCTCCCCCCATCTGCCCCTACCCAATTCTTCCCAACCCGTCTCGCCACAACCCTCACTTCAGATGCCAGTGCTCTCCGTACGGTATCCGCTGGTTTCGACGCCGCTTCCAAATCCACCGCCAGTCAAAAAGGTTTCATCATAATCGAAACCAACTACCGCCTATACGCCTACACTTCCTCACCCCTTCAAATTGCCGTCCTCTCCCTCTTCACCAAGCTCAACACCCGCTATCCTAACATGGTCAGCGGCCGCATATCTCGCGATTCCATCAGCACCGCCATAGCCCACGGCATCACCTCTGACCAAATAATTACCTACCTATCCACCCACGCGCATCCCCAACTCATCAAAGCCTCTGTCGCAGCTAACGGTGGACCTGTATTACCACCTACAGTGGTTGATCAAATCCGACTCTGGCAATTGGAAAACGAGAGGATGAAAGCGATGCCAGGGTTCCTGTTCAAGGATTTCGAGAGCCAGAAGGAATACGAAGCGTGTGCGAAATATGCAGAGGAGGTGGGAGTGTTTGTTTGGAAAAATGATTCGAAGAGGATGTTCTTTGTGACGAGGGTGGAACAGTTAAGGGATTATATCAAGGCGAGGAAAATAAAATAGAGGTATGGGAGGAAAGAGGAAAGAGGAAAAGGATCTCTGTGTCGCGGTTTCGATTCAAATCGCCAAATCAAAACTAGAAGAAAACCAGTCTGCGGTTTGTCAATGGATGGAGGGTTATTTTGGAAACCATACCGGTTGACGAGATGCATATGATGACGAAGGAATTAAGCCTGAGAAGACTCAACTCTGCAGGCTTGTGGAGTCGAGTCTAAGATTCAAGCTGGAAACTAGAATGGAGATTGGGTAGGTAAACGGAAAGGAAGGTTATAGGAAGGGTCAGGATCAGGATCAGGATGCATAGCGAGGCGTTTAGGGGGTTAAAATACTATGATATTGGGTACCATACCTTGGGTATGCGTATACTCGAGTATATATGCCTACCATTTGGTAATGGGTTCCAAACGAGCTTATCAAGCTCTAGTTTTATTATATATATATAAACGAGTACACAAAAACGTTTTTCCAAAAAAAAAAGACTTTTGTAACTAATTTGTAGTTTTCCTTCCCCCTCTGTATTCGAAAAAAAAATTGTCTCGAGTGGTTAGAAAGTTGGGGAGTCTGCCTGCCTGATTCTCAAGATTATCAAGATGTCCATCTCATTATCATTCTATCTCATCTCATCCCTTCTCATTTATCTACCTACCTATCTACCCCGGCATGCAAAGGGCAAGGATAGAAACAGCGACTTTATTACTTTATTTTTATATCAATATAACCAATACTTCCACTTCCACTATCCACATCCACCATCCAACAATCCCCTCACATTTCACACTTTCCTTTAACTCACTCGAGTACTTCAGATACCACACCACACCAACCAACAGATTTGAAAAATCACTCACACTCACACCAAACTCATAGTTCACCATCACCAAACTCATATTCCATCATTATCATCATAATCATACTCGTAAACATCATTAAAAAGCAAGCTATGCTCTCCCCAAATATTTCGCAGATCCTTACTTTTTTTCTTCTTCAATTCTCCTTCCCTCCTTCCTTCCCTCCTTCCACCAGGATCCAGGATTCTGCGAACACCTACCTACCCATGGACCTAACCCATCCATTCATATATATCCCACCACCCAATAACCCAATAACCCACGATCAAAAGAAAACCCATCACTTCGTAGTTACTTTGCCCAAAGAAGGCAGCAGGCAGCAGGCAGGCAGCAAAGAAAGAAGAAGACGAAGAAGAAGAAGGGGGCAAAAGCTGTACTATACGTATCATATCATAACTAAAGTTGTGTATCTTCGAATGAAAAACAAAAAAACCGTAAAGCCGTAGCTGTAGCTGTAGATATCGTCTCATGAATCATTGTCCAATATCTCTCCCTCCCATGAATCCGTGTTCATGTCAAATACAATCTAAAAAGCCATGCTGTGAAAGGTTCCAGAAAGAAGATAGGATAACTGAGTACAATTTCTGCCCACGTAGAAAACCCCATGAGCTCCATCCAATCCAATCACAAATTGCCGTGTTTCAGCGGCATGGCATTATTCCATTTCGGCTCGATATGCGCTTGATGTGAAGAGCAAAGAGTACTGAATGTCAAAAGGCAGTAATTAAGTCAGAGTAGCCAACATGGCCCTAATCAATTTTGGTGGAGGAGCTATGAAGAAGAAGCTGGTTAGCCCTCAATCATGAAAACCACCCAACCCAATGCCAAGTAGACCCACCTCATTCGGGCAAGACACCTAACGATAGGCATGTTTAGGAATACTGATGCTCATCCTACCTTTTCGGTCCTTTTCAATCCTGACGCCCCCTTCAGGTTCTACAATCCTCTCTCTTCTTACAATGGTCACATCTCTACCATCATGTATTTCATCTTCGTAGAGTACCAATTGGCTATCGCTATGTCGACCGCCTTCACGACGATGACGGTCCGAGCGACGTATCTCTCGGTTGGCCCGTCGATCTGCCTTGAGGGCTTCTTTCTCGGCCTCGAGGGCTTTGATTTCGGCCCGAATTGAACGCTCATCCTTACGGTGACTACGAGAACGTGATAAGGACATTTCACCAATAGGCTCTGTGCGTTCAATGATTTCCCGCTTCTCGTAAAAGACACTTTCCTCGTCTCGCGATCGAGGGCGTCCTTCCAGAATTACGGGGTCAAGATGGTGGTGATTATGGTGGCTATGATGGCTATGATGGCTATGGTGAGAATAAGTGCTTCGTGCTGGAGATGGAGAACGTTCGATAATCCTAGTAGATTCATGGATTTCAACATGTTGTTGAGGTGGTGGTGGTGGTGCATAGATAACTGGTTGAGGCGGCGGTGCGTACACAATCGATGCAGGAGGTGGTGCCCATTGAACCGGCGTTGGTGGAGGTTGAGGTGTGTAACGTACTGGCTCTGGGGGAGGTTGAGGTGTGTAGCGTACTGGCTCTGGCGGAGGTTGAGGTGTGTAGTATACTGACGGTGGGGGTGGGGGTGCATGATGAACTGATGGCGGGGGCGGAGGCGCATGGTGTACTGATGGTAGGGGTGGTGGGATAGTAAAGACCTCAGTACGTTCTTCGATTATGGTTCCAGCTTCTGATCGGCCACCGGACATTTCGAGTTCTGGAGTAACGAGGTATGTTGTTAGAGTGGTCTCTACCTCCTTCGTCTCTTTGGCTTCTTTGGAAGAATGGAGTTAGGATATTTCAATGCAGTGATGAAGGGGAAATGAAAAACAAAATACTCACTCTCTGCTGCTTTATAGTCTTCACTTAACTTAATAACTTCATCGATATTCTCTCTTCCAAGTGCCTTTTGAATGATGATTGTATCACCCTATATGTATGTGTCAAAAGTGTATTCGATTGATAAATGTATGAATGACTAACCTCCTCTACGAAAGGATAATCTAAATCGATGATAGCTTGCTTGCTGACCAGTCTAGCTGGCATCCTCGTCTTTCCCTTTTTAGGAAACTCGCTTCTAACTGATATCGTGGTACCACTATCGGACGAACTGACACTTTCGCTTCTAATACTTCTCGTAGCAGTTGAACGACTTTCCTTGCTATGGCTTCTGTGGCTTCTTCTTTCGTGACTTCCTCTTCTTTCGTGGCTTCTTCTTCTTCTTCGTCTGACGATTTCCCTTTCTCTAATTACTTCGGGGTAGGCTCTGAAGTCTTCGTCACCATAAAAGTCGGGTTCCGCAACCTTGATCTCCTCGTAATCTCGTTCGGCATATCTTCTAGGTGGTGGCAATCCTCTGGTTCTTGGTAGTGGAACCGGTGTCAAAGGAGGTGGTCTGACATCTGGACGTCTGGCAGGAGGTCCATATTCATCCCTTTCCCTCTCATGTTCTCTCTCGTACCTCACCAACGGCTTGCGGTCAAAGGTATCTAGGGAACTCTGTCTTCTCAGAAATGCCGGTCTGCCACCAGCTCTTCGAGGCGGTGGAGAATCGTCTCTTTCCCTCTCTCGTTCTCTCTCCAATGTAATAGTTGTAGATCTTTGTCTTTCCGTTTCTGGTTCTCGCTCTCGTTGTAATCTGGGTGATTCGTAGTAATCTCGTTCTTCGTAATGTTCTCGTTCCTCTTCATATCCTCGTGGTCCTCGACGCTCATAGACATCATCGTGAGATCGTTCTCGTGTATGACCAGCTGTGGCTCGAAGAAATCTAGAATCCCGATCATCTCGTTCTGGTGCGAAGCGGACTCGGTCACGCTCCGATGCGAACCGCTCACTATCCCAACGGTTGCCCCCGCCGCCACGGCCGCTCCCGCCATAACTGCTACCGGCTTCCGAGGAATCACGATAAGGATCTCCCATTCTAGACATGGTTCCTCTAATTTGATTTCGAAAAATCAAATGAAAAGGTGAAAGGTGTGTTTTGGAAGTGTAGAAGTGTTGATGTTCAGCTGAGAGATGTCTTATGCGAAACGATTCAGTTGATGTGAACTGATAACCCCGCTTAAGTGATCATAAACGTTGTGGGTGTGGGTGTGGGTGTGTTTTAAATCCAACCAACAACTAATGAGTAACTCAAAAAGACGTCGTTATAAGGAGGCTGGGAAGAAAAAGAAGAATAAACTTCGTGTTGTTCGGTGGATAGGTATTGTTTATTGTTCGAGGATCTTGGGTTTTGTTGGTTGGTGACTCGGGAATTTAATGATTGAATGCCATGAAGCAAAACAGGTTTAAGGTGACGAAGTGTCGAAGTGTTCAAGGATTCACTCAAGGGTCTCACTTCGCTACGCAATATCATTGGGCTGTTGGTAATGATCTTGCTGCCCAAAGGGGCTTTTTTTGCATATGAAAAGCTTTTTGAAATAATAATGGACTTCTGCTGAATCTGCTCATCGACTTTTTGATATTCTCCACGATTTGAAAGTAGATTGGTGGAGTTTATATGTGGAGTTTATTATTGGCGCTGATATATTGTCTGTTGTCTCAACTTGTCTATGTTCAATCTTTTTTTACTCATTCTGATAAATCATTGTGGTTCTACAGGGCACCCACCATAAGGTCCTCCTTGTAAGGAATCTAGGCTAGGTGACGTAGATGGCGATCAGATTAATTGCTTATTATCTTATCCCTGAGTATGAGTATTGTTGCCAAGATATCGCGATAATATTTGATGATATGGAAACACCAACCTTTTCTGGAAATATTCGATGTCCAACACTATTAACTATACTATCTATTGGCCTCAACTCCTCGGTTCTCAGATAAGATTAAATTCTGCTTCTTTTTTTAAGATTCATGTACAGTGTCGAGTGACACTGGGAGATTGATGTAAATCCTGCCAGTCTAGGATCGTATCGGCACCGATTCATGCAACGGCAATGCCGTCTTCGGAAGGGGCCGCAGTGGCAGTCTATCAACGTAACTTCGACACCGAGGTTGTTCTGCCTGATTTTGCATGTATGAAAGTTTCACTTCCTTTTCCTTGTGGAGGCGTACCCTCTCAACTACCAGGCCATTCTGGCGGCAAACGCTGGTCATCAACGTGCCCTTGAGTATCCCACTAGCCTAGCTAATCCCTTTGAGTTGGTTAGTCAGTCCGCAACAGGCAGGCTCAAGGCAGATTGAGGCACTGGATTATACTGGCGCTTAGCTGGACTCCCTTGGGCATAACGATGATCTACCCATGCGGGAAGGTATCCCGGAGGAGGGGCTTTAGTAGTGCTCAGCTCGTGTGGTCACTTAGTATAAGGCGAGTCAGGCCGCGTAAGGGGTTGTCCTAGTGAAAGATGCTGGATTGGTCCATATGAATAGGAACTGCCTGTGGGTTGTGTAGTTAGCGAAGAACTCTTCAAATTAGCTTGATCTGCGAAGAAGTCGCATATGAAAGAGTGGGTACGCAGAAGCTCAGCTCAGGGCTTCCTGAGGTTATGCCATGCACCTGGAAGTGCATGGCAGTTTGGGAAAATGGCATGGAATGGAGAGGTGTGCCGGTGCCTATCTCTGCTGCAGGAGTTTGAACGCATATTCCCACATCTCAATACAACGTTGTTGAAGCCAACAATTTATGGTTGGGGTCAGTAATTAGAGACACTTCAAGCACTCTTAGAGAGAGGGGGAAGTCTTTATGCGTTGCTTGAGGCCAACAACTGGTCTATCAGCTCCGGGAACTAACCCATATGTTATGCGAAGAGGCTCAGATCTGGACTCGGTATTCAAGGCGTATTGTTTGCTACGAAATAGTTTGGAAAGCTGTATAATTCAATGAAATTATTGGAGGTATTGACCATGCAATTTATTGAACAATCCACCAATTAGTTTCACACTCGCAGTGAAAGGTCTGTTGACCTTGGCAATCACTAGTCTAATATCTGCTTCTCCATTTGTTTTCTTGTGTTCCGCCTATCGCACCTTTTCCTAATCTCATGCTGCCCCATCCATCAATTCCTTCGTACCAGTCAGTTGTGGTCGGTGAGACCATTTGCTAATGTGATTCAAGAACCCGACCTCTTTTCTTGGGGTTTTTATTTGATCCCTCAGCTTCTCCCCACAAATATGAGCCATCCTCATCTAAAGGCTCTGAGAGATGCTGGCTGTTCAACACCTGTGAGAGTCCGGATTTATACGACTCAGATTGCTGCGAGACCTCAAAACCGGTCAACGAATCGATGACTGAACGTATTCTTTCCAGGTGAGTCGGCATCCATATGTCGTAGACGTTCCTGGTGAACTGGTAAGCCGACCATTTCTCTTTACCATCCAGTTCCGTGAAGCCGAAATTACGAATCGGATGGCGGTAGAATTTGGTTGTATCTCCATCGATTACAGGGTAGTGGCCGTAGATTCTCACTGATAGGTGGTCGTGTGAGATTGAGAAGGCGAGAATTTGTAAATGGAGCTCCTTTTCGCGTTTTACCAACCTAAAGAGGTCAACAACACCCCTCACTGCCAGGGTCATACTGTGCGCATTCTGTCGGTCTGCAATATCAAGTGCCGCGGTACCGCATTTAACCTCACAGGTCAGGAACGGGAAGTACATCTGCAAGATAGCCAGGAATGAGACGGAGAAGTATCTAGACCCTCGCCAACGTAAGGCTTAAGCTTTTCGAGCTGATCATGCGTAAATGCAGATTCTTTAAATCCCACGGAATAATCAGGTTGTGGACGAGGACCAAGAAAAGGTTTGGCGCTCTTCCAGCCTTCATTGGCACTGTCAATTAAATCCTCAAGATGCGCAGCACCGCATGTCGCTAGATTTTGGGCAGAAGGGACAATCAGCTGGCCGATATCTCGCACAACTATGGACTCGTTTCTGTCGCAAATGTTGTTGCAAGTAGTTTTGAATCGATCTTCGCGAAATAATGAGTCCTTGGGATATGTCTGCTCTGCAAAGAGTAAGGTTTGACAAAGATCACTGCTTACTTTTTCAATACCCTTAACGAATTCTTTCATGAAACTATTCTTGCTAGCAAGCGCAGTCACATAGTTTGCATGCTTATAAGTGTTGACTTCCCTCGGCTTCCGATCGCTGACTGAACTGGATGTGACGGAGCTAGCTTCCGATGGTTTACCACGAAAAGCATTCCTTACAAGTAGGTGATTGAGCCCCATCGCTGCTAACCAGGGTATCTCGTTGAAGTTTCCGAAATCTTTTCTAGTCTGATCGTCCTGGTTGAAATATTCCTTCGGCCAGCGTCCCTCTTTGATCCAGTAATCAATTGAATTGGTTTTACTATTGTTGGTGCTCGTATCCTTAATAGCAGGAGACGCCCGTCGTTGCTTTCGAAGAGGCTCGGATGGAGAAAGACTAGATGGGCCTTCAGGTTCTTGTGATCTTTTCGTTTTCGATCTTCAGTCTGTAGCATAGAAGGAGGAAGTGACATGCATCTTTCCCAAAAGTGTTGCTGGTTGGGGAGAGAAGTGTATGCTTGGGTTCGGTGTTCGTGGTTTTATGGGGTTGTAGAGGTGCGCTTTTATGAGAAGGAACTTGTGGTCGTTTATTCTTGATTCTTTCTGACCGCCTTTCTATCAAGCGTCAATCAAAGTGAACGATTGGTGTGGAAGGCTTACTTACTCCCGTCTTTTGGCACTGAGCGTTGACGCCCATCTTTTGGGATGTTTCGCTTTGCTCGACGTGGGGTCATATTGATGGACGGAGGTGGGTGGAAGAGTCAGAGAGTGAAGGCAGGACGAGTTGTGGTAGGTGATTGAATGTGCTAAAGTTTGGGATGAAATATGGCAGCGGCAAGCTATTACTAGGTATCTTTCTTAACTCGCGAACGCAGCATCTCTTCCCCCGGAGCTACTCACATTTAAAATAAGCTATCTGGTCAGCTTTGGTGCTAGTAATGCCGACTAGTTATCTCGCCGATTTGATTTGTTTGTGTTCGACTTAAATGGAAATGATTTAGTGGAGGTCGTAGGGATGCTGTGAAATAGGGAGCGGCCTGAAGATAAGCCGCCTTTCGAGCTAATAAGTACGCTAAGCTAGCCCCCATGTGACCTGTATGTGATGAAATATATGCCAAGATTATGCACCTGTTTTAATGGCCTATAAAAAAAAGTGTGTGAGAAGGTTTTATGAATTGATAGAAAGTCTGCAACTCGGGTAAGGGAGTAACCTAGTTTTCTTAGTTCCCGAGTTGCGGACTTTCTGGCGACAATGAGTATTGATTGAGCTTGACTAATTATCTAATTATATCATTCCATTGAAAGTCCAGCTGGAATTACGGGTTTAACCCCTCCATTTTCCGAGAGTGGGCGTAAGAGCGACGATGCAACTGCATGAATTTCCTACGCCTTTCTTGATATCATTTCATTAGACACTGACTCCTCAAATGTTAAAGTAAGAGAGAAGTCTTGATCAAATTATATCTCTTTCCCATCATCTCATCATCTCAACATCTTAGCACGATGCGTAATCCCTGCAGGGGATGATTTTTTGGGGACATCATGACTTGAATGTGCTTATATATTCATTAAGTTTTGTGAAAATTATTACTTGTAGCTATTATCAAGGAATTCTAAAGACATTATTAGTATCTGCACTTGTTCATATGTTTTCACCGTTTCTCCCATAGCATCGTCTACAGTGCATCCTCATTACCGACAACTCACCCTTCTTGTCAATATCTATAAATATGCTTGTTGTCACATCTCTCCTCGTTTCCGTCCAGGGGGCACAGTTGACCCAAGATTCTCAGAAATACTGCTCGGCAACCTCAGATTGGCCAGGATGGGGGAAAGTGCAATATGCATTTATCTTGTGAGAGGATCTTGGAAAAGAAAGAAAAACATCTACTGATCGTATTAGCGGAGATTCATATACATCAACAGGATTTGAGACGAACGGCACTCAGCCAACACCTACCAATCCACTTGGGAATCCTCCATATCCAGGTTAAACCAGCCTCGATTTGACCAAGTTGCCCTTATTTTTGCTAGGTTATCCTGCAACCAACGGCCAAAATTGGGTCGACTATCTCACAGTCAAAGACAACAAGTCTACCGTCCTAACATATAATTTGACAAATGGAGGAGCGACCGTCAACTCTGATCTCGTTGCTCCTTATAAACCAGAAGTTTCATCGATTGCCGAGCAGATTGAAAATCAATTCTTTCCTACTTACGCAGGAAAACCAAAACAGCTCCATGGTCATCCGACAATACTCTTTTTGCGATTTTGATGGTATCAACGATGTAGGTAATTCGTACTTTCTTGGAGTCCCAGCAACCACAAATCTTAACGAACGAGTAATGGCGGTTTACCACGGTCTGATTGATGAGCTCTACTATATCGGCGCTCGGAATTTTGCATTCTTGAATGTCCCACCCGCTGACAGAAGTCCCCTATCGATTTCCGGTGGTGCCGCTTCCCAAGCCCAAGAAAAACTTGACATTGCTGACTGGAATGACCGTCTCGCAGCGCTTGCCCAAAACCTGAAGAGAACGTTCTCCGACGTCAATATATTTACAATTGATGTCCACGCCCTATTTACAAACGTATTGGATAATCCAAAAAGTTTCCCTCAAACCGCTGTCTACCAAAACACCACCGCTTATTGCATTGCTTACGAGAAGTAAGTTTTAACCTACTCATCGATTGGATGAGTTTTGGCCTACTAATCAGAAGTAGTGGTACACCGACACCAAATTATACCGATCCATCTTGTTACATACCGGTCAACGAGTATTTCTGGCTGGATTCTTTGCATCCTACTTATCCGATGCATGATATTCTTGCGCAGGGGGTTGCAAAGGTATTGGAGTCGGGTCTAAATGTTTGCTAGAAAATATGTTGCATGTTCCACGTTGAGCTTTGAGTATATTACTTCCTATGTAACAGACTGCCGAAAAGCTCTCAATCTCACCTCTCAAATTTCATCTCCATGCCGCTTTCATTACCCTACCGAACACTTTCGACAAACATAAACCTCCTCATTCCTCTCGCCTGGCATCCATCTGTCTTAAAGCTTTGTCATCCACTGCCAGTCTTATACCTTGGAAGGTCATGATATCCGACGTCTTGTGCTGAGATCTTTCCAACGATCTATCTGTACCAAAGCTCTTCCGGAAATCTTATAATGATTTACATAACAACCATTTGTTCGGTGAATTATCAGATGAACTTCGCTGTCATTACCTTCCTACATCTCATCTCACCCACATGAAGTCCGTCCGGAAATTCATTCCCAATTCGTGCAGTTTAAGAAGAAAGACTCATTGATCACGTGTTGCCGGATTCTCTGACCCGATCGGGTTTAGAAAGTCTTATCTTCCTAAGCTTATCGTACCCCTCTATCCACTTCTTCCAAGCTTCACATTTTGCTCTAACAGCTATCAAAGCCATCGGTCGTATCATCGGAAGAGCTAGGATTCGTCCACCCATATTCAACCATACGAGATCCTCACAATACTCCTTAGAAATGTAATGAGGATACCGCTTAAACAGTTACATGAGTTGAACTGTCGTGTCTTGACCCGATTGATACACCAAGTCCCGCCCACGCACAGGTACCTTACATTCAGTGGAGATGCTTGTAGAAGATATATATTTGAGACAGGAAATCCCCTAATTATCTTTTTTCTGTATAATCATTTCTCTTATTCTTTCTCTTGTAAAAGCTTCATTTCCGTTTGAGACCCGAAAAGAAGTTTCACAGCTTCCATTGGAGATCTCACATTTTTTTCCCCAATTGACCTATGCAATTCGTCAAAATGGCTACCAACAGACTTCAATCTCTTGCACATCACCTCTCCGCTACCTCTCCTTTACCACATCCATTCGATCCTCTTTCCAATGCAGAAATTGAGAGAGCTGTTCAGATCATCCGAGCTGAGAAGGGGTCTCTTCATTATAATGCCATCACACTGTATGAACCACGTAAAAAGGAGATGATGAAATGGCTTGAAAGTCCACAAAGTATCCCAAGACCAAAGAGGATGGCGGATGTGGTAGTCATTGCGCCGGGCGGTAAGGTTTACGATGGTTTGGTGGATCTGGCAGAGAGAAGAGTGGTGAAATGGGAAAAGATTGATGGTGTACAACCTTTGGTACGTTTTCAATTTTGCTAGAATTTTGTACAATGTGATTAGGAAATTGGGCTAATGAAAATATCCAGATCACCATGGAAGATCTCCAAACTGTTGAACATGTCGTTCGAAAAGACCCCAAGGTAATTGAACAATGTGTTTTGAGTGGTATTCCAGCGGAAGATATGCACAAAGTATATTGCGACCGTAAGTCTCCCAGAATTTCTCGCCTACCCCCCTTATACTAAGCGATAATAGCTTGGACCATTGGTTACGATCACCGATTTGGTAACGACGTTCGCCTACAACAAGCACTCATGTACTACCGACCTCACATGGATGATTCTCAATACTCTTTTCCCCTTGATTTCTGTCCTATTTTTGATGCCGAAAAGCAAAAGATCATCCACATCGATATCCCCGATATTCGAAGACCAGTCAACAAGGCACCACCGAACAATTACCATCCAGCGAGTATAGAAAAGGACGGGGGTTACAGAAAAGACATCACTCCAATCAATATTACACAGCCATCTGGCGTGTCATTCAAGGTAGATGGTCGGGAGATTAATTGGCAAAACTGGAACTTCCATGTTGGATTCAATTACAAAGAAGGAATTGTCCTTAACAATATTACATACAACGATAAGGGCAACGTCAGACCAGTGTTTTACAGGCTTTCTCTCGCAGAGATGGTCGTTCCTTATGGTAACCCCGAGCATCCCCATCAACGCAAACACGCTTTTGATCTCGGAGAATACGGAGGAGGATACATGACCAACAGTCTCACCCTCGGCTGCGACTGCAAAGGTGCAATCCATTACATGGTACAGTTTTCACCATTCAAATACTTTATATCAAAACCCCTCTGACAATAAACAAATTAGGACGCCGCCTTCGTAAACCGCGCGGGTGAAAGCACTACCATCAAAAATGCCATCTGCGTCCACGAAGAAGATGCCGGCATCCTCTTCAAGCACACCGATTTCCGCGATGAGTCCGTCATTGTAACGCGCGGTCGTAAATTGATCGTATCCCACATTTTCACGGCCGCCAACTACGAATACTGCGTGTACTGGATATTCCACCAAGACGGCACGATCCAACTCGAAATCAAACTCACCGGTATCTTAAACACCTATGCCATGAACCCAGGTGAAGATACCAAAGGCTGGGGTACCGAAGTCTATCCCGGCGTCAACGCACACAATCATCAACATCTTTTCTGTCTCCGCATCGATTCCAACATCGACGGCCCTGATAACACTGTCTTCCAAGCCGACGCGATGCAAGGTGCCGGCGAGGTCGGTTCCGTGGAAAACCCCTACGGCAACGCCTTTTTCGCCAAGAAAACAGAATACAAAACAGTCAATGAGTCTATCAGTGATTACGACGGCGTCACATCCCGCACGTGGGAAATGGCCAATACGAATAAACTAAACCCCTACTCCCACAAACCCGTCTCCTACAAACTAGTCAGTCGAGAAATCCCCAAGCTCCTCCCCAAAGAAGGCTCACTGGTCTGGAAACGCGCCGGCTTCGCCCGTCACGCCGTCCACGTCACGCCATACTCCGACGACCAACTCCACCCCGCCGGTCGCCACGTCCCTCAAACATCGGGAGAGCCTAGCGCCGGTCTCCCGGAATGGATTGCCAACGGCAATGCTTCAATTCAAAATACGGATATTGTACTTTGGCACACGTTTGGTATTACGCATTTTCCCAGTCCAGAGGATTTCCCCATTATGCCGGCGGAACCTATGACGTTGTTGCTGAGACCCAGAAATTTCTTTATTAAGAATCCGGCGTTGGATGTTCCGCCTAGTTATTGTAGTACGCCTAGTAGTGTGGCGGCGAGTAAGGGTGGGGTGCTGAAGAGTGTGTTGAATTTGGCGGATGGGGAGAGTAGGTTGGTGGATGGGAAGAAATGCTGCGAGTGAGTAATGAGGGAGTGAATGAGTGATTGGTTTTTGGAGAAGGAGTAGTAAATTGTAATCGAAGATGGGGAATTAGAGGGCGCTTATACTATGTATGTATGGCGTATTGTATACAGAGTATAGGATATGTATTTTGGAATTTATGATGATATTGCCGGTTTATGTCATCAGCTATTTAAACTTAACCTCTTTTACCATAATCCCCCTCCTTCAATATCGCTTTTTGATGAGTCCGGCGTACTGTATAGAGTATCGTATAAGCAATGCTCTCCAATTCAACGATGTAAAGGTCGAGAGTATATAAAAAAATCTATACTGATGAAGGGCTTCCGGTCGTATCAAAGTAGCCTTACTCGAGTATATTTTCTCGAAAATCATTTAATTTGACTGGCTTGTTGCGTTGAATACTGCACTGTGAGCTGCCATGCAATGCTAGGGTCCTCAATAACATACATACAACAGCCAACCAAAAAATGTAGAAAACATCTACATCTACATCTACATCTACTCGTACTCGTACTCGTACTATGAGTAATACGAGTAATAGAGCAATAAGTATGCTCGAGTACTTGATAATAGACACAAATAGCAGGAACTTAAGGATGAGATGAGATGAGTCGGAAGCAATATACTGGTAGTCCTGATGGAAAGATGCAAAGGGGTAAAAGAACGAAGAATATAGCTGGGGCTAGTACTCGAGTATGTACAGCACCGATTCTCCGGGCTTTCTACTATGAAGAATAAGAATAATGGCTCTACTTAGGCCCATAGTCAATGATTTTGTCTTCAGAGCTTGCCACTTGGGATCATCTTGATTTAAAAAGCGAAGCTATTCTTAGAGCTTTATTCCAAACGGTCAAATGTTCTTATTATTATTACTACTACTACTGTTGCTTCTCTGCAGCCCTTTTCAGAAATCAGAAATATTAGTTTCAGCTACTCTATACACAATGTCTCGGAATCTGTCTTCTGCTCTCATCTTCTTGTACTGTATTGAACCATTTCGTTTCGAGGCGTGCGGTTCTCATAATATCGTATTATCGTATCTCATCGTATCGTATCGTATTGTATTGTATCGCATCTCTCATAACCATCGTACTGCCATGTCTGTTTGTATTCGTGAAGTCCAATATCGTTCGTTCACCAATCTCTCTATTACAATCTTGGAACCCCTTCCACCATCTCTCCAAAGATGAAATAGTAAGAACGTTGGTACTCCAATATGTCAAGCCTCGCTCTCAATACATCCAAGCTTTGATCCATAAACTAGGTAGAAAAATTAGTGATCCCCAGCTGCACTTCTGCCACCTCTCCTAAGCCCAAACGCGCTTCGCTTTCCCATTCCAGTCCCTCTTCCATTTGTGCTATTTTTGTTTCCAGTCACACCATCACTAATGACTCTTCCCATTCTCCCAAAGAACCCCTTATCATCAGAATCATTCTTAGGCATCAAAGCTTTATTTTTCATTGCTGTCGCATATTGAATTTGCCATTCCCTAAGACTTTTCTTGGCAGGGCTCGTACAGCACAATGATGCTAAAAACACCATGACTTTCTGGGCTCTTTTGTCAAAATCCTCAAGGAAAAGTGCTGGAGTTGAGAAAGCAAGAACAGTCTTGTGTGATTTTGCTGGGGTCTTCTTGCGGGACTTCTCAAGGAGTGGAGTAGGTGAATTGGATCTGGATTGAGAACTGGTTTCCTGAAGTATTTTACCACCACGTCTGTAGTGGGAGGATGGTTTCTCACGCTTGACGTCGCTGTCTCGTGGTGCAGGGAGGGGGTTGAGAACACAAACATCAAAATCATCGGTCTGATATCTGTCAGATACAGCTTGAAATCGACCGCACCAGTAGGCTGAAGGTTGGGCAGTATGAACCTGTAGAGTGTTTGTTGTAAATTCTGGGATTGGAGAGTATTTTGTTGTCGAGATAGTCGGCTCGGCAGCACGACTAGGATTCGAGGTTGAGCGATTACTATTAAGCCATTGAATAGAAGATGAGTTCTTGAGTGTAGAGAAGACGCCGAATGTTTTTGACTTGGGAAGAGAAGCTGATTCCAGTTTTGGACTCGGTGTCAATTCTGGCATTTTGAAAGCGATACGGTAAGGTCCAGGAGATGTCCTACCAGGGTGGATTTGTGGCAGACCCCAAACTGGCGAGATGTGTCTTCTTCTTGCCCGACTTTCCTCTCCTTTCTCTATAACCGTTCTCACGGGGGAATGAAGATGACGACGACTGGGGGGTCTAGATCTAGATTCTAACGTTGGGCTTGGAATCTTCGAGAAGTCACGCTCCGTCTTTCTCTGATTTTTGGAACGTGGCTGACTAATGTCAGTACTAGACGCAGACGCTGTCAAGTCAGAGCTAGCAACGGTAGGATTGCTATAGAGCGGGTGCGGGTAGTAGTTGTTAGTATTTGCAGATCCACGACGACCGTGCAAAACTCTTTCGTGCAATTCATTTTTTGGAGCAAACGGGACTGGCGGGATGTTTTCATTGGAGGTTGTTAATTTGTTGATATTTGGAGATGAAGCTGAATATGGTAATTTGCCAAGCTGGCTACGTCTCGATAAAGCTGGAGCTACGGATTTCTTAGGAGAGGAGTTCAAGGACTCAAGAAACTCTTTATCCTGAGCTGTTAACTTAGGCAGAAAATGACGCGTTTGGTAAACCGTTCCTTTTGTATTATCGATACGAGCGGGCAAGGTCGAAGCTGGAGCTGGTGAACCCGGGAGGATTCCACGTCCGGTAGGAGCTGTGATTTCTGTCTTACAGTGAGAACGCAAGGGTGGACCAAAGGCAGAACGATCTGGCGAATGGGCACCTTTTGCATTGTTGAATCGGGTACGTGAGGCATAGACTGGACCTGGTGAATCGCCAATATGGGTGCGCGAAGATGAAGCCGGGCCTCCAGGTTGATTTACGAGACGGGTACGAGAGGACAAGGCTGGACCTGGTGAATTGTTGACATGGGTACGCGAGGACGACACCGGGCCAGGTAAGTTGCTAACATTACGAGGAGAGGAAGCTATTCCACGAGAGATTGGAGATTCGCGAAAAGAGAACTTGACAGGAACCGGCAAACCTTCCACTGGTCGTCTTATGCTTTTGCCAATGATTGGTGCCCGTTCCGATCTGTAAGTAGAACGTTTTGGTGGAGTATAAGGACTATCAACTTCTGGTAAGAGAGTCGATGAGAGGATGGGGGTTCGACGATTAGGATTGGCCATGCTTGCTAATTTGCTTCCTACAAATGATACAAACGATTAGCATACAAATTTCAAAAGGTGCATAACGCGATAGAAATTGTGTCGACAATCTCGAAGTCGCATAGAGACCAATACCAGAAGTGTTTGGCGGTCTTAGATCTATATGTAATACGAACATGGATTCAGACCAAATTGATGGTTGTGAAGTTTTAAGTTAAAATTTGGTCCAATTCCTGCTTCTTTGGTATCGATCTATCGATCTACTCAAAAGTCTTTGTGGGAACTTGGAAGGAGATGTTGATCTTACCACACTTGTCCAATTTCCTCGAGCTTCAAAATATCGAAGAAACTTGAGAGCCTTGTCGATTAAGTCGCAAGCCAGCCGTACTCCAAGATATGGCTGTGTTTTGGTTGAGCAAACAATAATCAAAGATCGAAGCAGAAGGGAGATAACAAAAGTGCGAAAAAACAGAAAGGTTTTCAAGAACCTTGCTAGGTGTATAGATTTTTCCTTTCTCGAAAGAATTTTATCATGTCCTCGTCGTTGCCTGACGCCGAGACATTTGTGATTGGCAAAGCTCAATTTTCAAAAATTTGATGCCATTCATTGAACATTGAACATTCCTTTCATCTGTGAAATTACAAAACTTAGACTATCATTTGAAGACTGATTGAGATGAAATGAGATGGGAAGGAACCAATGCATCATGGTGCAATTTACCCAAATATTCCATACGAGGAAGGAGCCCAGGAGCCTCTCAATCATTCACTTAACTCGTAAATTACATTAATTCGAGAAACACAGCTATCATTCGAAATCGAGGAAGAGTTCGAGGAAGAGTTGAACGAAATGAAATGAAATTAATTGAATAATTTTTAGTAACTTTGCCAGGGAGTACTGCTTGCTGTATATATATATATATATATTGAGGGCATCGCATCACCAACTCTACTTGACAATTATGCCCTGGCCAATTATGCCCTTAGCACTTGAGTTTCATCATTTTGGCTTAATCATTAACGTAATTTTTCGTCTGTTATCCTATTAGCAAGCTATAGCACTGCGTGCGGGTATACTTCATTTCCCTTACTTTCCCCATTCCATCCCTCAATATTGAACTCAAACTTCATATCAGCTTGACCTCTTTCTATCGGGCTGCCTCTCTCGTCAAACAATGAACGCTCTATAAACGTAACATGCCCTTCCCAATCTACGAGGATGATAGTCTGCCTTTGTGTACCATAAACGCCAGATATAACATTATTGTTTTCGGGTGTGGGTCTTTGCTCCTCTTTATCTTTGATCTGCTCCCCCTTAACTTCGACGCCCAAATCTTCGTGTGATGTTGATGCCTTTCCGACAGCAGCCGCAATTTCGTCTGCATTTGGAATTTCTGAAGGTGGAGTTGCATGACCGATTGTAGGTATGAAGATTGACTTTCGAAGCTGATAGATATACTCCTCGAAATCTTGGCTGTCATCTTGCTTCGGGAGTGTATCAATATCTAGAATGGCGTACAATTTCTTGACCAGATCCTCTTCCCCAAGATCGGTTTGTATCGCCTCTTGTACAGCCTCCATTACCTTTTCCTTGCCAGACTTAACCTTGGGCCAAGTTATTGGGTCGTCGTACGAAGTGTTGCTTAAACCATAAACCTCCCCTCTTCTGGCAGCCACCCATGGAACCTCGTCTGGAGTTCCACTTCTATTTGAAATGATTGCCAGAGGCTCCATTTGGTCGTCAGAGGATCTCTCTTTTCGCAATTTTCCGCATACCAACGAGAACCCGCCGACACCTTTTACTCCCTCGCCATCCAATAGTCTGTGTACAAATTGTTTGGTGCTCTCGTCGTTCTCTGCCGTTAACCAAGCCGTAACCATACCACCTCTACTCCTTGTCCCTTGTACAGGATGGTCCTTATCGTGGGTGTCTGTTTCGCGATAATTGGTAAGAACTGCAAAATTTCCTGTTTTCGTAATCCCTAACCATGTTCCCTGTTCATCGCGTTGTAGGTCTCGACTTGATAGTATTTCTTGATGTTGGGAAGACCACCAGTGCGGTTTGCTGGTCGGTCGAAGAATGAATTCATCTCGATTATCAAGAATGATGAGTGCATAGGAAGGATGCGCCGTAGTTGCTAAGACAATACACATACTGGCGATTATTATGGGTTTAGAGTTGTAGATGTTATAAATGATGTTGATGAATGAATGTTGAAGAATGTTGAACGTTTTTGGCAGCTGCAAAAGTTTAGTCGAGGAATGAAATTCAACCTACCAGAAGGCACGACCTCTTTATAGATGAAGTTATAAGTTATGAGAACTTCTCCAAGATTCTGTTGGGAGTGAATCTCAGCCCATATGCCTTTGGAGGAACATCAGCCCATCAAAATTTCATCAATTACATGTAACGAGTATGTAGGTATGTATGTATATGTATGTACTCGTACAGAAAGCTTTCCTGGGGCGGGTTTAACTGCAGGTTCTTACCCCATGAACCATCTGCCAATTTCTTAGTCATTGGCGAGATCATAGATGGCGGGGGATCCCACTACTACTACCTCGGGTTCTGAGGCTGGGGATAGCCCTGCACTTGTCACAAATTCTGCATACCGTTACTGGAACTGTAATATGACCAAATATACTCGAGTTATAACCAGATAATGAATGATACTTACTTCAATTGCTGATTTTGCTCTTAACATTAACACTTACGGACTCATCTTGCAAACATTCAAACATTATCAGTAGGCTGGCTTTCTAAGTCGTTCAGGCTGTTCAGGCTGTCTCAGCTGTCTCGCGCCATCAAATATAGGCATATGATGCCCCCGTAGCTATTAAGAAATACGCTAAAATCTTCTAACCTCAAAGAAATCCTAGCGCTTGGCTCGTAGATCCATCATCATCATAGGTCATCGATCCATCCATTCATCCATCATCAATCCATCCCCATCTCCTCCCTCCTTCATCAACCTACCTACACATTCACCATCCGTTCGTACTCTATCACTTTACCCTTTTTACAATCAATATTAAAATCGTGTATTACCTATACCTGGGTAACATTCTTGAGTTTCCAATTCACAACCATTTTGAGTCACGAAAGTAATCATGTTCGATACATTTGCAAGGCTTTTATCGTAAGCATACCCCTCCTTGAAAGAGATGTCTTAACGTACTGTGTGTTCTGGGGACATTATTGCATGGCGCTTTTGGAGCAGTACATATCACATTGGAAATATACTAATAAACTCACCAGTTCTATTCCTACATTCCTATTCCCCGTTTTCGCATCCTACAAAGCTCTCAAGACCTCTGATCCGGCATTACTAACACCATGGCTTATGTATTGGGTGGTTCTTGCGATCGCTTTGTTCGCTGAATCTTGGGTTGGATTCATACTAGTTTGGTTCGCAGACGTCTCTTTCTCTCGAACTACATATACGAAAATTCCATCTGACAATAGTTACTAATTAGGATACCCTTTTATTCCTGGTTTCGGCTCGGTTTCCTCCTCTACCTCATCCTTCCCCAAAGTCAAGGCGCAAGAGTCCTTTATCAAACATATGTTCATCCATGGCTTCACAATAATGAGCTCGCTATTGACGATTTCATAGCCTCCGCTCATGAACGCGCGAAGGCGGCAGGTGTCACATATCTCAAACAAGCTATCGAGTTGATCAGACAACAGATCTTTGGTCTTCCACCTAGAGAACCAACGCCACCGTCAACACCTTCAACCTATACCTATACACAAAGCCTCATGGCACGCTTCAATCTACCATCTGCTAGACCCTCGTTCTCACCAAATTCTATTGGGGGTGCTACTAGCACTGCAACCGACTTTTACTCTCTTCTTGCCTCAGCTGTATCCGCTGCTACTTCATCCAACGCTACCACGGGTGTATCTGAAGGTCGAGAATTATCGAATAGTGGAATGTTGATACCTAATAATGTATCTGGGAGCGAACGTATAACCTTCATCCAAGCACAACGTGAACGTCTTTCAATACTTCTTTCAGTGTTGGATAAAGAAGCGCAAGCATTACAAAATGAAAAGCGTGTCCCGAGAAACATCTCTAGCATGTCATTCGATGGTACTAGCAGCGAAGATGACAACCTTGATCGACCAAAAAGCTCTATGAGTGGAATGACTTCAAGAAAGAGTGAGCCTGATTTTGAAAAGATTGATGCAGACAGCGGAACCGAGGAGGTTGGAAATAAAAGAAGAGTTGCGGACAAGACATCTAGTGGGAACTGGTTGCCCTGGGCATGGGGAGCGAAACCAGCGGTCCCATCTGACACATCCCTTTCTCCCGAAGATAAGGGAAAAAGCTCGAGTATTGATGCATGATTGGTCCAGTGACTTGTACTCGTTGTATAAGTCATAAATATTGAGAGGTTGATTTTTTATGTTTACGGGGTTTGGGATAGACGCATATTCCATGGGCTGGGACATTGGGGGAATGGGGAATGGGGGATTGGGATAATGGGAGGAGTTGGAACTGTCTTTTCAAATTGGCGCTGATAGATAAAGGGGCACGGTAAAGATTGACAATCGCAGGTTTTTGATACATTCTTTAAATCCAAATTGATGGGAGTTCTTCCTGATAAAGCTTATTTCTTTCTGTCCAAAGAAAGGTACAGCCAGTCGGCTATTTTCGTACAATATTCAAACTCTGATGCAGGATGATGTATGCTTGCACTAATATTTCGAGACAGGAAATGCCTACAAGTTATTCATGGTTCCTTTCCTTAGTCTCGTTTCTTAGAGCTAACAGATTGTGTTCAACGAATTGTATATAAGGAGAACCTGTCTTCGAATGAGACTAACCTCAGTCAACAATCACAACTACTTTTATGAACCACCATTCAATGTCGATATCACTACCGAGGTGATACCAACATATATAGTCTAGATATACTCAATACTCGAGCACGGTATATATAAATTCTTATCGTATTATTAATTACTCTTCCAAGTTTCTTGAGCTAACATACATGTAATTACAATACTCGTACTCATAATAATCTTCTTGTACTCGAGTAAATGTTCATCTAATCTAATCTAATCTAATCAAATTTCTTTCCGATTTGAATATAAACCCCCTCTAAAAATCGCATCCCGTAAAATAAAGGTACTCATAGAGTTTCTTCGAAATCCGCCTCATGTCCGTCCATATCTACTCGAGTACAAAGAAAGACAGGAAAGAATGAAGAAAGGGGGTTAGCGAAGATGAGATTAGATTATTTAGACCTAGTAGTTCTAGTTCTTGTTCTAGTCGTAGTCTATTCGAGTTATAATATATTTCTTCTCCACGAGAACCTCTTGCATCCTATCCTTATATTCTTATAAAATACACGCCTTTGTTTCCTTTTCGTACATGTGTTGTACTAGTAGTACTGTATTTAAATATGATGTAATGTGCAAAAATTGAGAAACTCGGAATTGGGGAGTTTTTAATTGGTTTAATGTAAAATCGATCATATTGATATATGCATCTATAATCTATCACAGCGTTGCTAACATAATATCGCGTTCCAACTCTGCATATCTTGCTAATCTAGCATGTGCCAAACGCTTCTCAGATATAAGCATTGGCTCTGGAAACCACTCAGGAATAGTAACGTCACCCTCCTCCGTATGTTTATCAGAAAGGATCATTTCCGCCAATGCCTTCCCGGATAACCAAGCATGAACCATACCCTCGCCCGAGAAAGCTGCTGCGGCCCATTCAGAGCCTTGCATCGTTTGTGTCCTTATTGTTTTTCTTTCAGTCAAGATATCGGGGAGTTTGCCAACCCATGGTAAACCATCGCTGCTGAATCCCATATTACCGGTCCACATGGACTTCACAGCTGGTCCATTTACCACGCCCCAATTGTCCGGTCCAAAAATCGCCCCTAGGACTCCTCGTAGGTGGATGTTGGCATACATGTTTAGTTCTGAATCTGTACTAATACCCGTCTCATGAATTCCACCACTCTGGGTTTGAGCATAGCCACCTCCCATCATCATTTCACCATCGGATGACGAGCCAATTGGAAGTTGAGTCAGATAGTCGAATCCGCGATCGTAGTTGAAGATCCAGGAGTGATCACTCTGATGTTTGAACTTGTCTCCTGGTGCTTGTGCAGACATCTGGCCTGCAATTGGAAAAATATATCCCTTTATGCCAGGAACAAGGTGACCGATATGAGCATTGGTGCAGTGGATAACATGTTTGGACTTGACTATCCCTCGAGGTGTGATGACTTCAAAATAATCTTGGCCTCGACGGATCTCTGAAACTGCTGTGTTTGTTTCAAGGAGGAAGTCAGATGTGAATTGTTTCCGTAGATGTGCTAGAAGGCCAGTGACAAACTTGTAGGGCCACATGGCACCTGCAGTACCAGTCAATGCCCCAACAGCATTAGCTATACCGAATTCCTTCAGATCAGTTAGTAAGAGAATCTTCTTGAGAATTACTTACGGTTTCAAACTAAATTAAACTAATTCACCTTCGCCAATTCATCGCCTTCAATGAAACGCCACCTTTTGGAATCATCCGGCATATCGGTCATGAAAGTCTCCACATCCTTCCGCATATTTCCCCAATTGTCCTTGTGAAAGTAAACACTCAAAAACTGTACTTTGCGAACCTGTGCCTCTTCCGTCAAGCCTAGATTTTCGGCACTTTCAATCAATGTCTCAAGATGCGAAATGCGCAGTTTATGAACCTTGATAGCTGCATCTTTACCCAGACGCTCTTTAAGCATGACATATTCCTCGCCAGTCTCCAAAATGTGCCCACCGTTTCTTCCCGTGGCACCGCTACAGCTATCACGAGCTTCGAGCATGACAACCTTCGGATGAGGCGAAGAGTGGATTTCTGACGGACTGGTCTTTTCCAGACCTTCTAATAAAGCTTGTGCGACTGAGACTCCTGTGATTCCAGAGCCAATGATGAGGTGATCCGCGAACTCTGGTAGGTGTTTTGACTGTACACTTGCAATATCGGGATGTGGCTCTTTCATCCAAAATGACTGGGTGGTATGGACTGCATCTGGAATTCCAGGATCTGCAAATACCCGATCAAGAGCATCTTGTCTTACTGCAAGTGGTATGTAAGGACTACGAAATTGGAGAACAATGAATGACATGATTTCCTTCGTTCTGTGATTATGTTGTAGAATTTGAATTTGAAAAATCCGAGAGAGGAAAAGAATCTTGAGTAGTCTTGGGTGCCAGAACTCTATGCTGTAAAGTGTGGTGCAAGACGTGCAGTAAGATTCAAACATTTTATAACGAATTTCGTCACGAACTGTATGTTTCTAAATGTACAAGTATTGATCAATTCGTTTAAACATACTGCACCAATCAGGAAGGTCTATGCGGTAATGCCAATCTTATCTAAGTTAGACTAGCCAACCGGTTGTTCAAAAAGGGACTTCCCAATCAGAGCGTTTTACCATGCAGATAAATTACCGCATAGTTGAGGGATCAATAGTGCTCACTATCTCCGGATGTTCAAATAACAGGACTTCAGATAGTAAGGGAGCTCATATAAAATAGAGGACTTCATCTTGAGTTTGAGTAGACCTAAAATACCAAACTGAGAATTGTGTTATAAAGTTTAATTCTCTAGGGACACCGGCCCGTTACAGTAAGTTTAGCGCACTATATTATAATAATAAGACGTTTAGACAATCTGCTAATCTTCACCGCCTTTTTGGCATGGCGGGGGCGGGGTCTTTTCATGAACTTTTATATTAACCATTTACCTATCAATTTATAATTTTCATTCACAATGCGGATGAATTGATCTGTCTCTTGCAACTAGTTTCTCTCTTACATATAAACAAATCATCTGTCTTCACAAACTCTAGTTCCAGTTTAAATTCCACATCCACATCTCACACCGAAGTACAAAAAGCGCAGACGATTCGAAATATGGCTGGTCTAGAAGCCATCAAATATGGCAGAGGAAGACTGGAGGTCTTAGATCAGTTGAGACTTCCGCATGAATTTGTGTATGATAATGTCTCTACTTGTGAAGAGGCATTTGATTCCATCAAGTCGATGCGTGTGAGAGGTATCTACTGCTTCGTTGTTAGTCGGGATTCATGATGAGCTTTAATGGCTAAGTGTTTATCAGGGGCCCCGGCAATCGCGATTGTGGCAGCTCTTGCGCTGGCCGTAGAGCTTCATCATAAGAAAGACGGTTGGTAGTTCTAGAGGATTAACTCAAAATGGCATGTGATAGGTGGCTAATGTAATTCACGTCAGATTCTAAGACGAAGCAAGAAACTATTCAATATATTAACAAACGTCTTGATTATCTCCTAGGTAGTAGACCAACCGCCGTCGATCTCTCAAATGCCATTAAACTTCTCAAACGAGTCTCTCAATCTGCGGCGGAGACTACCTATGCAAAGGATGGCAGTGCTGCTTGTGCGGATGTTCGAAAAGGTTACATTGATGCGGCAGAGAAGATCTTAGAAGATGATCTTACCAACAACTTGGCAATTGGTAGATATGGAGCGGAATATCTAAGACGACAACAGATGCCGATTGGATGGACGGAAAATGATGAGGATTATTCAAAATATTTCACTACGAGTCCACCTTGCACGCAAGGAGCACCGGATCAGACATATAGAAAGTTGAGCGTTCTCACGCACTGCAACACTGGGTACATTCAACCTTTCCGCCTTTTTACATCTTTGAACTACAGATATTAACAGCCTTTCAGCTCCCTTGCTACTTCCGGCCACGGTACTGCCTTGGGGATAATTCGCAGCTTGCACAAAATGAACTACCTCGACCACGCCTATTGTACCGAAACTCGCCCCTACAATCAAGGCTCTCGTCTTACTGCATTTGAGCTAGTCTATGAAAAGATTCCCTCAACACTCATAACCGATTCTATGGCCGGCGCTCTTTTCGCCCGGATGAAGGAGAGCCGCAACATCTCCGCCGTCATCGTAGGCGCAGACCGCGTTGCTCGTAATGGTGACACTGCCAACAAAATCGGAACCTATTCTCTTGCTGTCCTTGCAAAAGCTCATAACATCAAATTCATTGTTGCAGCACCTACAACAAGTATAGATCTCGAGACAGCTTCAGGATCAGACATAAAAATCGAAGATCGTCCTCCTCATGAACTTACTCAGATCACCGGAGCGGTAGTAGGGAAAGATGGGCATGTAGACGTAAATACTACGGCCAGAGTAGCAATTGCACATCAGGGAATCAATGTTTGGAATCCGAGTTTTGACGTTACGCCGAGTATGTATATTGATGCGGTCATTACGGAGAAGGGAGAGGTTGTTAGAAGTGCGAATGGCACATTCGATTTCAAAACTATTATGCCGGAGAGGTGGGCACAGCAAGTTGAGGGGAAAGAGCTAAGTGTGGGGGTGAATGGGAAAGGACAATCAGATGATGGAACACTGTTTCAAATGGAGAATATCTGAGGAGATAAACAGATCTATCCACTTCTTTCGAAGCATAACAAGCTTGCTTCACTTCTTGGAGATCTTTTTTTTCGATTGAATAGATTTGCATTATTGTGTCGTTTACTGCCCAAGTCACCACTTTCCACTTCGAGAAATCCTGACCGTAGCCTCCTCGCTTCTTACCATGCGGAATAAATACATGGCAAGTGCTTTTAACAGCGTACGGATTCCATCTGGTAAGAATAAATAGTCGAATGTACTTGTTTGTACTTGTAGTGCTTGTACTAGTTTACTCTAGTTCTACACTCATCCCTGTGAGTTCCAAGTTCCGAGTTCCAAGTTCGCGGTTGTATTTTTTGATATCTACGAGTACAGACAGTTTAGTGAGAGTGATTGCGATATGCTATTTGCTATATACTATATATTCCATTTGAATATATATATATGCAATCTCCGTCGTATACACTAGACATTATAATACTCAGTACAGTACATCCATCTATATAACCACCCACAGTACTTGAGTACAACCATCCATCTGTCTACACCTACACCTCCTACACCTCCTACACCTACACCTAAACCACACCATATCATATATTATCATATATTATCACCAGACAGACGGCCGCTCCATGAAGAGCCGACCGACCGACTATTACTATACCAAAGCACACCACACCACACTACACCATCCCATACCATACCATACCATAACATGCCACACCATCCCCCAAAATCCAAAGATAAAGCTAGTTAAACTAACATAACACCCTCTATCCATCCATCCATCATTCATTCATTCTCCGAGTCTGGAAAATCCAATTACAATCCCAATCTCAATGCTAAAGCTAAAGCTAAAGCCAATCCCGCACTGCAGGGTCCTCTTCACCGCACAAGTTGTGTTGTACTGTATCTGTATTGTAAAAATGTATTAACAATCAGCAGCAGTAATAGCTACCTAGGTAGCTATCAATGATACTGGCGCGATCATCATTACATCCTGTCATTAATCCCACATCATTCGTTCATTCATTCATCCCTTCATCCATTGACGAAGTATAAAGTATAAAGTATAAAGTGTAAAATGCGAAAATAGTCACATCACAATTGCCCCTCCCCCCCCCCGAAAAATGGCTTGAACGATGATATATTATATCAACGACTGTGAATAGTTTCCACATATATCTATGAATACTATACCTATTGCAGAAGAAGGATCCTCCGTTTTCCTTGAGTCAGAGAAAGATCCTTTGCTTCAAATTGTGAAGAATCTGAAGAATCCTCCGTTTCCCAATATATCGCTTCAATGTCCTATGTACAACAGTACCTAGACAGTCAATATTCTCGCCTACAGCCAAATAGTAAGAAAACAAACAATCATCACCTCGTTAATGATATGAAAGATACTTTCAGATATCCATCCATATCCGCTCATCAATCCAACTTTATCTGTGAAATCATGCAATGCAGTCTCATGTCTAGTAACAGGGACAAGTATGTCATGCAAACCTTGCAGGGAATCATAATCATGCTCAATGTCCCAAGGACTCCAGGCTCCATCCAAACCCAAAATTCCGTACGCCAAAAAAGACCTCCCGAAAAGATTTCATGCAAACGTGTCGTTTTTTATTCTTCCATCTGCGTGCCACACCTTCCAAACCACTCGCGAATTTTGAAGATCGATCAAGAGTCAAGATCGCCCCTCACGGCTGGTACGACTCACAATTTCTCCTGCTCTCAACAATGCGTTGATGGGATCAAGATCGAATTCTTCCGCCATCGAAATATAATTGTTCATCGGTTGGGGATGCGACGCATCTGTTGAGCGTATCTCGAATCTCTCTATGTCGGACCTGCCCATGACAGTGCCAATAGTGGTCGAAATACTCTGGGGCGCTTCACTATATCTTCGCATAGGCGGCATTGTTGTGGAGAAATCATTGATTGAATTGACTATTGAATTTGATTAGCTACTAGTCACTATTGAATGAACATATAAAATTCGAGCGAGACAGAATAGATTGCCACGAACCATTCGATGATTGTTGAGTACCAGGTAGAGAGTTTTGAGGCGATGAGGATGAAGGACCCGATAAGAATGGTAATTGGCCGTCGTAGCTTGCGGACTTCTGACAATATAAAGGCGGGATGGGAAGAGCTCGATTTAAATCTGGTTCTAAAGGTGTCCGAGGTGCAAAGTACATGGAGGAATTACTGGTCGCAGAGCCGTTGGACTGTATCATCGATTCTGGAGTCAGTGACGGTGGCGGATTGAAGTTACTTTGGGTAGTGCGGCGATGTTGTGTTGAATCGTTTAGATTCAAGTGGTCTTGAGTGGAGGCAATGGCGAGACTCGATTGACTGACGCGCCCTTCGCTACTGGTTGCGCGGGACATTTGTTGTACGATCCCACCTTCGTCTCGATGATCTTCTCGAAAGTACTGCGCTCCAGGCCCCAGCATAGACTCACGATAACCGGGAAGGACCTTTGGCGTATCAATTGGTGACCCTGGACCTAGCCTTCCTTGGAGTCCTGGAACGTTCGAAACATTTGTCAGGGCTGGTAAAGTCGACATGGGCGTCCTAATAATAGATGAGGGTGAGGTTGATCCATGCCACTGAGAAGTCGATGATGCAGAGGAATCTACACGCATGCGACTCAAAGATAATTCTGCGCCGCTCTGACTGCTACCACTGCTCGCAGTGCTCAAATGTGCTTCGAGTTTAGGTCTTTTCGCAACATCCATCTCAGTCGCCAATTGCTGGTTTTGTTTTTGTTTGAAACCGGTGAGGTATTGTGAATAGTCTTTGAAACTTTGCGTCTTCTTGTATTCTGCCAACTCATTGTTATAACGCTCTTTGGCCGTATATGCCGAGTGCTCATATGGCTCCTTCTCGCCTGGCGATAAATTTTGCCAATTCTCGCCTACCAATTTGGCTATTTCCGTGAACGATAAATTACGCCCTTTAAGATCTTCGCGCATTTTATTTGAGAATATAACATATGCGGATGGAGGTCGCTCTGGTGCATTCTCGTCTGTTTTAGGATGCCTTCTGTACTTTCTCTTCGCTCCATGTGGCCCACCACCTCCCTCCTTAGCGTCTCTGGCCCCCCCTACTTTCGGTTCATCTCCATGAAATTCGCCTGGCGTTGTGCTAGTAGGAGATGCAAGAGCTCTATCTGACGACAGACCCCGCGAATTGGCAATCTTTCTCTGAAGTTTCCGACGATGACCGAGTTTCACACCAAGAGCATCGAAATCCGATTCCGTTATATCAAGTATCGTGTCCCAGGTATCAAACCCTTGATCGAGGAAGTTGCGGAGGTAATGAGAGATGCCCAACTCCGCAAAAATTTCTGACAAGTCAGTCATACAGCAGGCTGCCTCTGGATCTTCGCGTCCAGAAATGTTAGTAAATGTTTCCAGCTTCTTACGATAAATTCTTGCTCCACCTTTTTGTTGAAGGGTATTTTCGGGTTTCAAGTCGTGGGCCTTCGAAGGTATTGTTACTACCAAATTTCCGCTGTAAATATTTCTCTTGGGAGGCTGTTGAGATGTAATATCCCTTGATAGTACCAATATCCGGTTCCTTCATGAGGTGGTTGGAGAAAATAATTTTGTTAGAGGAATGAAGTTTGAATGAAAATTTGACCACAAAGGTTTATCGACTTGCTCTTCTGTGTTATGAAGATTCTATTGTTATAATAAAGGTCGATGATTGAGATTCGAAGGCGAATGAGAGGGCGACTCGAAAACTGTGGACTCTGTCGAGGCGATGTTTTTAATTGTGTTCCTTCACTGAATACATTTGCGTCGTCAAAGCTTGCTTAAAGCGAGATCGGATATAAGATCGAAGGTGACACCCAGAAATAATGCGTCTAAAAATCAAAATAGCTGAAGAATTTCTTGCTGTAAGACGTTACTTCACATTAACGTTAGCCAGAAGTTCATGTGGAGCCTAAAACATAGTACAGTATTCTCATTTTTGCTCAAGAATATTCCCGGTTGCCCATGAGATGATCTGCCGTGGCACTGTGACAGTATACGGTAGACGTGACTGATGGAGGGGCAACCCTAGGGCAGCAGATGTTTAGAAGTGTGGAAGTATACCTGCATAGAGAATAGTGTCAGTGTAGTGTCGTGTAGTTCAGTGGTGTATGTGGGTCGTGAATCTTTATTGATGATTTTGAAAGAAGTTTACTCCTAGGGGTGGATTAGGAAGAGAAAGATATCGGCGAAATGTTCATAATGCGTGTAAAGAAGAAGCGGGAAAGATGCGATTCATGTGTATGCCAATGGATGCCAATTCGAAGAAAGAATGGGTATTGGGTGTTAGATGTTGGATGTTGGGTATTGGGTATGGACGATGAATGTTGGGATATTGGATATTGGATATTTGGATATTGAGTATGGAGTACAGAGTACTGTGAGTATGGTATGAATCAAATGGTGCCAATGGATGGTTGTATAAACAAATGATGAACAATGAAGGGGGGGAGAAGGGGGAAGATGAAGTAGCAAACAATAATCACTCAAGAAGGGTCGAAAGGTTATAAAACAAAAGAGTTGAGGAAGAAGAAGTTGGCAAACAAACAAAGTACAGTAGTCAAGTAAGGAAATAATGATGATTGAAATGTCTCTTTTTCCTCTTCTCTATACATAGAACATAGAATAGACTATAATTGAATAAATTTGAAGATCAAGAAGACAGACGGGTATAATAATATCAATACCTGGGCTGAAAGAAAGAATTTGCGGATGAAAAGAGCAGCTGACTAATATTAATCCAGACTAATAATCCAACCATTCGTGTTGACTGCCACAGTACAGAGTTAGACGACTAGACGAATCATATATAAACTAGTAATTTCTTGTTATATGATTTACTTTACCTGATCGGTTTATCTCATTTGATCCGATGATTGATCTTCTTCTTTCTTCCAAGGTCCTTCTCGAACCCTCGAACCCTCGAACCCTCGAGCCATACCGGCTTCATCCTTCCTTTTCTTCTTAGCTCTTTAGACTAATTACTTGACTAATGACTTTATTAGACTCTCCTTCAACTTCACGCTATCGACTAGTTAAACCTTTCAAAGCAGCCACATCGTTTTCAACCTCCTTCTTTATTAACCTTTCTATCCATTACTCATAGACTTGATAAACACCTACACTCGAGTATAAGAAAGTTTCAGATCGTACAAGTTCCCAGTATGACGGGTCGACCGAGCCCATTGAACACTTGCTTCATAAAATACCATCTTTCGTATGATCTGTTTGTTCCAGATATCCCATATCCCTATCCATGCTTACTCTTAGATATACTTTGAAATGCCGTGTAGCCAATCAAATGTTGAGTCACCCGACAAAGCATTTATATCGGATGTATCGGATGTATCGGAGTCGGGAGCTTTCCCTATAGAATCGGTGATCCGATTTCTGAAAATCTTGATATTGAACCTTTCAACCTCTTTGACTTTCACCTCAGGCTAGGCCGCTAGTAGTACTATAATAGTAAGTTGTACAGAGACAATGTAGAGTTACCGTAGATTAGGATGGGTGATGATGATGATAATAATGATAATAAATGGATTAGACAACTTTAGCCTTAACCCACCACAACCACGTGCCTACCCTACCTCCAGAATATGAAGGCATTTTCCATCGGTACTACAAGTACTACATTTAGTTGGGGAAGCGTCCAAGCTTTCCAACCACAACTTATCGATAACGCATCGCGCTTCCGAAACTCTCTCTCAAGCACCCCCTAAGTATCCAAATCATTCTTTCAATCAACTCTCAAATAATTTCGCCACCAAGCGATATCAAGATGGATAATTCCAATAAAAATGGTGATGTCGCTCCAGATGCAGATCTAGCTCAGGTATGTCAATATTTCGACACTCCTTTGATCAATCATCAAGTATCAATGTCCTCTTGAGCTTCGCGTCTGGTATAGACGTTGTAGACGCCTCTGCTAGTTCGCAGATTCTCTCATGATTCATTATGTGCGTTTAGACTTCCCCATCCTTTCCCAAATGGTTATCTCCATGTTCCCAATGCGAAAATGCATGTCGAAGAGAGAATCCCATCTTTACCCCAGCCCAGCCAGTTGCATTTAAGACCCCTGTCTAACGAGCCCTAAAATTCTAGGCCTATAAAGAACTTCTACGTGCGTTTTCAACAACTGTTTTTTAGCTTCTAGTCTTGACTTCTGTTTGTGTCTTTGCCACGCGATCCTGGGCAACTATCAGACTTGCGTCACTTTACTCATACACTGCCGTCTCGATCAAGCATCCCTGACAACCCAGTTTTACAGGAGGCGAAAAGACAGCACAGATGCTCGAATCCAACCTTACAAACCTCGAAAAGAAGATTGATGATATCTTAGAGAGATTCGAAGCACAAGAGTCGGAGGCGCAAACAAAGGCTAAGGATGGGGCCAGTGGCGATAAGGAAGAAACAAACGAGAATGGGCACAAGGAGTCTTGATGCGAGGTCTAAATGTTTTACGTACTGAAGCTACAGTCTCTTTTACGGATAGATCCGAATGGAGAAAAGAGTTGGCTACATTCAGGATTGCCAATCTCATCGGTCACATCGAAGATCGTTCTGCTATATCCTTGGCATGAGCCCTATATTGGTACTACTGCTGCGATGTACGGAGAAGATAGACGGAGTACCATCTCAACGACTCAATTATTTAATGACATTGGCCCACAATTGTTTATAAAAAGGAAAGGATATACATAGTATCGAACGCTGTGCTTTACATGATCAACCTCGGTATGGCAACATTGGGCGACTGAGATACCTCAGACCAGTCACATAGTTGAGCAGTAATTTCTTGCTCTGTCAAGCAAGCAAATTTCTCCCTGGAGTCAAGAAGAAGTAGTTGCATGCGCTGTTGTATCTTTCCTTCTGTCCCTTTGCTTCTTCGTCTATATCATCATGAGCATCAGGCAGGATCAGGAATCAACGTTCTGTTTTACACATCACTAGTGCTAGGTAACATGACATCCATAGCGCGAGGGATTTGCCAACCCTCCCCGCTATCGGGCCGCACCGATAGGACAGATGGGAGGTTAGAGGATACGATAGGTTTATATACGAAGAGATAGAGATACCGAAATAGAAGTAGTTTCAAAAGGAAGACCTAAAATATATGTAGGGTTGGAGGGAGTCTCTGAGATCACACTGGAGAAATTCAGGGAAGAATTCAATGAACTGGAATTGACAGTGACAACATATTTACAGAGAAACTCTGAAATGATTCAGAATTCCAAAAAGAAATATAGAAGAATTGCCGCAGGCCAACGAACAGAGAAGAACAACATATGAGAAGACAGCAAAGCAACAACCAGCGACTTTCTCAAAAGGATCTCGTAGGGTCAGAGAAGAAGGGATCTTTTTACTCGTATATGTTATGGGAATTTTATTAGTTGTTATCCTTTGAGCAAAAAAGGGTATAGAAAAGAAACGGTTTTCGTTTCTATATTTATCACAAATATCCCTCCTTTTTGACCTACATGACCTACATAAATTCAGAATATCCCCGTGGCCTCACCTCATCGCATATTCCATATAGCATCTAGCTACCTAGTGTGAGAATCAAATTTGATCATGGATTTATTATTATCATTATCAGTGCTGGGTAGAGCTAGCTGCGTATCGGTATATATATATATGTACGAGTCTGGTTTACGACTCGGCAAATGGGGATTAGATGATTACTTAGTTGATTAGGTTAAACGGTTTGGAAGGGCGTGCAGCTTCTGGATAGTGAGGCTTTGGCTTTACGATTGATTGAAAAGTAAATTTGCTATAGTAACGCTTTATATATAAATTCTGTGTAAGTTTCTCTTTTTCTTTCTCTATTTATGTTTATGTTTCTATCTCTCTTTCTGTGTGAACCCCAATGCTGCTCCTTAACTACGTGCTCTGTGTTGGGAAGGGAAAATGTGGTGGTTGATATTGGTACATGCATGAGCTTGCAAGTATATTATTTCCCATTTAAACTTTCCAAACATTTTCAAAATATATTCATATGGGAATTTCCCACTGAAAGAAGAGGAAGTCTTTTTTAATCATCTTGAAAGTCTCTTGTTCATTTGCAATTGATTCCTGTTCAAATCGGTCGATAATATTATCATCAGTCCCCCATTCCATTCCAGCACCACTTTTCCTCCAGATCTAAGTAATTGAACATAGGAGCCACGCCCGCCATCACAGACTCAAACTACACACCCAATCTATCCTTCAAAAACAACTGCAACCCTCCCATAACATCATCCTCCACCCCGCCTTTCTGCCACGTCAAACTAACGACTAAAGGTCCCCCCTCCAGATTTACAGCCGTGTAACCAATAGGCGGACCCAGCACCATTCCACACTGTGAAAAGATCAGTCCATCAAGTATCAACGATTTTTCTTCTTTTTCCGGAACCTTATTCATCCTAATAACTCCCAAATTCGACAATTCATACGTTTCCGATCTTGCAGCCAACAGTCCCTCGCGACAATAAGTGTCCAAGTCAACTATACTTTTCACTTTCCTATGGAGTGGCACTCCTCCCCCTTCTTCTATCTTCTTCAGCTCGCTAGATATCTGCTGGGATACTTTCCTCCCAATCTCGGTAATCAGTTCTTCTTCCTCGAGCGATTCTTCCTTGGTACGACGCATACGCTGCAATAATTCGGCATCCCACTCGCTGGTGATAGACGAAACATGGTTTGCCATATCACCCAGCGGTAATTGGCTATATTTTCGCAGCGAGTAGGGCGTACCGGCTTTCAACCCAAATTGGTCATCAGTAACAGTTGTGCGCGCCAGATAGCTGATGATTAAACCATGCAGATAGCCCGTGACGGTTATTTTCAACCGGCGACTGATTTCCAAAATGCGTGCGACGCGCTCGGCGGGAACGGTGATCAGAAGCATGAGAGATGTATAGGATTCGATGGTGGGCATGCACGGGAAGTTGCCCGTCCATATTAGCGTTTCCTTCTCATGCTCTGAAGGAGAAGGAGGGTGTATATCTATATCGAATGTTTCGAATCCCGGCGGACTTATGTCCATCGCGTCCTCAATAGCTATGGGTTTCCCTACCGTTGCCGGCACCACATATGGCCACGCACTGGCACTCGCGCTCGTCTCGAGTGTTTCTGTCGTAGCAGCTAGACATAATTGCTCGTGCAACGTGCGCTGGAACGCGGCACAGCTTAGTCCGTCGGCTATCGCATGGTTCGCGAGAAATACTATGTAGACTCTATATGTAGCGTCTCCCTGTCCCATGCCATAAATCAACACCCGAAGTTTCCACGCAGGTGTAGTTTCTTGATCTTGGAATAGCTGCTCGTGAGCAGATGCTACTTCCTCGCTAATGCGCGTTTCTAGTGTTGAAAGTTGAGCTTGAGCTTGAGCTTGAGCTTGAGCTGGTTCCTGTGTGTGGGAAAATGTTGTCTCAGAAGAAGAGGATATAGATACGATGTCCTCCCAGCAGATCTGGGAAAGTCTCTTGAAGCGCGCAGGGAGAGCGCGGGGTTTGGAGGCGGGTAGGAGGCCGTAGCAGAGTGAGGGGTGTTTTTCGATGGTTTGGGTTAATGCACGTGAGAGGCGTGGTGTCAATTCTTGGATGGGATTGATGGGCTGGGTCGGCTGGATGGGGGTGAAGGTGTAGTATGAGGTTACGGCGCAGGAACGGTAGAGACCGTATTCATGGCGAGCGGAGTAGGATGTACCCAGAAGACCTGGGATTTGATTAGTTGATGGGTTATTCAGTGTTTATGTTTGTGTAGATGGTTCTTTTCTTTCCTTGACTTTTTCGAGATATATGGTTTATGTACTCGAGTATTCTTCAAGTTTTTCATTTATCTTTTGGTAATACTCGTACATACAACATCATAATATACTGTAAGGAAATATTGAGTTTGGGATTGGCATTGAAATCATGACTCACCAGCGGGAAAGGTATCATTTTCCATTTTCGGACAAATTTGGGTCGGGATGTCCTAAGTAGTGAGGAGATTCCAAGAAGACAAGTGTTTATTGATATGATATAATCTAATTCCTATTCATGAGTTTGAAGGGAAAGGATGAAGTTTATATATGAGTGTATATCCGTGGATTTAAGCGGTTGATGATGTATGAGTAGTATGTATGAGCATGGGTATTCATTGATGGGGGTATGAGCGTATTCGTAAGTGTGTTACCTACCGCCTTGGGCAGAAAAAGAAATGGGGGTTATCATATCAACATCAATACAATATCGAATATCAACCTGTTGATTGAAATGAAAGTTGATTCTTTGGTTTCTTTATGAAGTATCACAAGAGGAAACTTATTCATTTGTTGTTGTATAAAAGGGATATAAATTCAAAGTGTACTCCTCTCTTCTCATAGAGCGATATTCGATCTTCTACAAATTCTGAGCTTTTGGATGTTATCGAAGCACAAGAATATACAAGTAGATCAAGAATATAGATGGCTTGTTGTATTTTTGATCAGATGCGAAGAAAAGGGATAAAGTTATCATAGAGCACTTACTCGTATACAAATTCAAGTTGTTCTATTGCCAGACCGTGGCTATATGCCAACAAAATCATCATTGATATCAAAGTGTCCCAGTGGTCATACTAATTGATAAATGGTTTGGATTCCTCTTTCCAGCTTGGCTTTGGTTTATTTCAAATGAAAACAAACTCCTGAAAGCCATTCTCATTTCTTTGGAACCCATTTGCCATTACCTGCGCGTCAAGTTGCTCAGCTTCTACTGGAATTTTAGGATAGGTGCCTAATTCCAAAAGTAACTTGTCTTGCCGTAACATATTTGTGATCCGACCGAAAGTTCCACTTCCAACTCTCCTATATATCTTCTCGCCCGGTTTTACAAACTTGCCATCATCTCCGGATTGATCTGGAGCTTTTACCTCTGTCAAGTAGAGACATTGACATGACACACTGTTATCGAATGAGACTAACATTGGTACCCATACCAACTGTTCAATGCCCTTCCTCGATTTAATCAAATCTAGCCCCGTCACTTCATCCGTAAGACTCGTGCTCTTCTCCCAAGGATTCCAACTCGGTGCCGTTGTCTTAGTCGCCTTGACGCGATTTAAACTTCCACGCACTCTCGACCATCCAGCTTTGACAAAACTATAAGAATAGTCTAATTCGATTGCGATATCTACGGCACATCGCTAGTGCAATAAATCTGTTGCCGGATGGAAAAATGAAATATTTCTGTACGAGGGCTTCAATGCTGGCCCAGCTCCAGCTTGGGGCTATGTACTCAGCATCCCCGACTCGATTTCTTGGTAGGGTGGTACGCCCCTTTACAGTTATCCAAGTCATTTGATATTGTATATTAACATCCCATAGTCCCGTAAGATATCTCTTCGGCATTGTGTTGGCCAGCTCCCCAGCAATAGATGAGTCGGCAATGAGTTTGTCGGTGTGTTTTGTTAAGTCGCAAAGTGTGTACGATGTTAAAGTGGATTGCCATCGCTGCTCAAAGTTTTGAGTATAACACATGATTGTTCAGTAGTCCACGATGGGCTGGTAGAACTTTGTTTAGATGCAGTGGTTTCTCGTAACGAATGTAATTTTCTTCGTAGACCTAATCCTTAGATTCCTCCCCATTCGGGCTGTTCTCCATGAGTGTCTTCGTCGCAGGCCCAGTACACGCTGCTCTTGGCAAAAGCGAGGGTCCGCCGTGCAGTACTGCCTGGTATATCACCGCAGAAGTTCCAAAGAGTTTTTGCTTTACCCTGAAGTAACACGCACTGTTGACCATCGGCATTTTGCGTTCTATGGTCAAGACCAAGAATGTATACAAAGGGAACCCTGAATCCAAATTCAATGCGTGGATCTCGAGATCCATTGATCAACCCATCGTAGTCAGATGCAGTAGACATAGCCGCAATATTTAACCATGCAATCTTCTACTGTACACATCTCCCATCACAGCGCTTTGGGCCTTCCAATCCTCAATTCTATCTTGGAGAATACAGAGGCTATCGATCCAGATGTATTGGAAACCTAATGATGCACAAACGGTGACTGCATGTCGGAAAGTAAGTGGAAGGTCATCAAGCGGCAAGTCAACTCTCCAGGGGGGAAGATTTGACTCAGTGAGTACCGTTCCGGAACGACCGCCTAGTGGAGCAGAAGGGCTCGGTGATGGACCCCAGGATTGAGAGAGCGAAAGGTAGAGTCTATTGTCCCTTTCGTTTCAGGAGGAAAATCATCAGGGTCGGATCTTACCACCACACGCGCAATAATTTCAGTAGTTTTACTTTCAGCGTCATCTATTCGAGCAAGTTTTATGAGGCGATCTGGAAACCATTTTGCTCGATGCTCAAATTGGTCTTGTCCTTTACTCCCGAATATTTTCCTTCCATTTTAATATTATATGAAGAGTAATGTTACGTTTCAGCTCAGGCTCAGCTCAGCTCAGCCCGTCCGATTAGGCAACCGCCAACAACATCGTGACAGCGACCTTGATAATTGGAAGCAACAACATTCAGCCAGTGAACTAGAACTATATGAGAATCGAAAGTCAAGAGCATTGTGCAGCCGTTATATTATATTTGAATTGTTATTGTTGGTATCAACGGGAACACCTTTCAGATCTACGATGGTAGAAAGTCCGACGGGTGTTCAGTGTTGATATCAATAAAAAGCTTGTTGATTACTATTCTACATGATGGAGACTATATGTGTATTGAAGTCCTTTCGCTAAGGCTTGCCCTAGCCCTTCGCTAGTACGGTGCCAGTACTCCGGTACAGTAGATGACTATACCGACAGTTATTTTGGCGAAGTTTCGAGAAAGGGAGGGAGGGAGAGAGACGAGATCTTGCAGTTCGTGGCCTCCATCCACTAAGCTAAATTCCGACTAGCTCATTTCTCTATCCAATCCAACTATCAACGTTGAATATCTCAGTTTTCTATATTTCCTTCATCGGCCAGTCAAACTAACAAAAAATTGGGATTGGAAAGTCATATCAGGGAACCTATAACTCTGACCACTGTCTACATGCTCCAAGTCCACATGCTTCACTCCATGCTCTCTAGTGGATGGATAATAACAAAGTCTACTTAGATTATATCGCCACCAAGTAGCAGGCAATAAATCTTCATCTCTGTTTTAGCTTGAATTTTGGAAGGAATGGACTTCAAACTCAACTCTCCATCTCATTCTCATCTTATATGTCGATTTCATCTCTCTTCAATTCTTCAATTTCACTATATAGACATAGACTCACATTCTTTGAAAAGACACTTACATATAATCACACTCACATATATATCTCTAATTGGTATATTGCTTTCAAGCAAAAAATTCTATTTTTTGGGGGGATCTCGGTGAGATCTGATCTGATTGGTCGTCAAACCTTTTCTAATCACTCTCTCCTTATCCTTCTCTCAGCCTAACATGATTGGAAGTTAATGGAAATTAATGATATCCGTTGCAAGCTTGCTTGCTAACTTTGATTTTGAATTTAACTAACTATTATCCCCTAATCTATGCGGGCGATCCTATGGCATTCTCTTGACCTCTTCGACCCTAGTCCGAAGACGTCCAAATCTAAGACACTCCGACCTTCGCTCATCATCCTCGTCAAATTCATCGCCAGAGAACAGCTCATCGTCCGAATCATCCGAGAAAGCCGAGACCTCTGAGATGCTCCCATCATCCAAGCCACGCTCGTCTGGGTCACGATCATCTTCCGAGACCTCATCACTTTCCTTTGCCACAGTCGGCTTTTTGGAAAACATGAGCTCCTGAATCGCCGTCTCGTTCGAGGTTGAGTCCGTTGGAGGTGAGGCCTTTTTCTCCTCAGAGTCCTTCTTGTCGCAAGACCTGCATGGCGAGTCTGCAAAAATGATATTGTCATATTCTCTGTAGCTTTGGCAATAGACAGGGTCCTTGGGGGTGCGGGGGCTGGAGTTTGACTCACAGAAACCGTCTTGGTCGGTGATCTTCTTCTTCTTACCACAGGTGGGGCACAACTCGACGGTGCAAATCCATTGACACATGGTGGTGTTCTTGGTGGATTGATTGAGTGGTTGCTGTTGTTGGTTGCCGGTCTTTGACCTTTGGATTGGTGATCAAAAAAATATTGAGGTTCTGAATATCAAAACTCCCCAGACCTTCAACCCAACCCAACTGGCCTACTCTATACTTTCTTTCCATGTTCTGGTTGGGACTAAAAATAAAGCCATTGTTTGTAACAATGAATGATCATAAAGAACTCACAAGGACCTTTGAGTAAGATTGTGTTTCAGTTTTCTCTTTGTTTTCTTGTAGTCCCGAGACTTAGTTCAATACTGTGATTTCTTTGTTACGTTCTAGTACAAGACCTGCGCAGAGAACAACCGCATTGTTCACACCCAGTACCGAATTTCTGCGATCATTCTGAACAAACAGGAAATAGTAGCCTCAAAAACAAGCCCAAAAACACCGTATCAAATCCATACATACCAAGCAAAAACCTCGAAAGTTTGAAAACCCACCACCAATCATCAAGTAATCCCCAATAACAACCACAACCACAACAAAAACCCAAACCATGTGCACCACAACCCACACCCACCACGATTGTTACCACGTACACAAATCCACGAATCTATGTCCTCTCCAAAAGCAAATCAAAGCCCAAACAACCCAGCCTATACCTATACCTATACCGTATTGTCCGAAAGCCAGCAGACCATTGCGAATGTGGAGTTTGAATAAATGCGCAAGATGCATACGAGTATCGAAGATGAAGGGGACCAGAGTGAGGGATATAAGGGTGACGCGGGGGAGTAAGATGTTTCGTGAACCGAAGGGGGGATGGAAGGTTATTGATTGGTCTCGAGGTAGACGCTGTAGACGCGGTAGGATTCTTCACACTAGTCCGTTATATAGTCCTAGGATGAGGGATTTTTGATTGTTTATTACCTTTTATGTATGTACGACTTATTTGAGGGTTGAATCTAACGCGCTCGAACTTCAGATTCATTTGTAATATTCAGCTTTATTCGGAGAATTCTCGAGTTTTAGAACATTGGGAGCTTTCCATCTAGTCTTCCAGTCTGTCAGTCTGGACTATTGGATGCATAGGGTTGATATTTTCGTTAGCATGAAGGGGAATATATCATAATGATATTTACTATAAATGGTCTCTTCCGAATTCTGCAGTATGTATCCGAAAGTGAAAGTGAAAACGCTTATGCTGTGTCTTCATCGTTTGGAAAATCTGACTAGGTCTACTATGATTCTATTGCTATATTACCTGAACACGCAAATTGGAAATGGAAGTGTAGTCTTAACCCATCCGAAATGACACCACCCCTTCAAATGAAGGATGCTATTTTGAGCATTTAAAGACATGCAAACCACTTCCGACATCTACCGCATTCCAGATATTCAATCAGACTCAGATACTCAACCCCATGCGGCGAACATCAGGGAAGATATAACTACCGGTATACAAATTACATCAAGCATCTTAACCAACTAAACCAAGCCAAACCCTCGATTCAAGTACCTAACAACTCCACTAGGCAAGTCAAGGTATGTGAAGGAAGGGATAGCAGCAGGCTCTGGACATCTCGCAATCGTATTACTACTACCAGATATCAAAACAAGAACCTCCACGCTAATACTCCATAACATCACTTATTACCGACCTCCGAGAAACAATCTCTGATTCGCGCTCGTCCACTACGTACAATTGAAATGGTACAAACAAACCACTTAGCTTTTTCGTTTTGTAAATACATGAACTTGCGTTGTCGCCTTATTAGGTTTATGCAAATCATCTAGATTATCGAGGCAGCTAGCTAATGGCTATCTGTGTACTCCGTATGTCCAGATGAGCCACTCAATACATGCATACTATGTATGATTGGGGGGTATTTCTTGAGACGACATTTAGGTATACACCACTACTATATACTCGAGTAGCAGAATCACGATAGAAGAACAATCCAATCCAATCCATACAATAAATAGATAAAGGTTTTCATAGCAACTAAACCATCTATCGATCCATCAATCCATCCATCCAACGACAGAACCATCTCCTCACATCTCCGATATGCCATACCCCTCCCATCTCCTCTCATTTCCTCCTCCCCTTCTCCCTCTATCTCACACTCTCACAGCCCATCCATATGCATTTAAAATCCACAGGTATGCACAAGTTCCCTCAAGACCTACCTAGTATTCCCACCCTACCAACCAACCAGCAGATATCCCGTTCATTACTTATCGAAGCCACTAGGCTTGCTCCTTCATACATACATCTTCCGAGTCATATATAAGAAAAGAGCAAGAGAGAAAAAAAAAGACTATTCAGCGGTTCTATCAGTAAGTATATAATCAAACATTCAATTATTCACCCACAATAATATTAATAGCCACCACTTATTCATCTATTTATTTACTCCTAGATACTACTAGATGAAGATATATATGTATGATGTACAAACAGAAAAATAGCAAAAGGAGATAAAATAAACAATGAAGATGAAATTCTAGACCCAGTCACCTCTTCCTTCTCCACCATCTGCACCGCCACATATCCATCCAAAATCCAACCCCCGTTCCCCCGCCCCTCCCAAAATATCAAAAAGCACCTCTTCCTTCTCTTAAAACCACAAAATTTCCAAAATATATGAATCCGCCCGGGTTCGAACCGGGGACCTATTGCGATTTCACAGCCCGAATGGACGGACTACTGTGTAAAGCAAGTGTGATAACCACTACACCACGGATCCTTGATGTTGTTATGATCTGCCTTCGTTATCTTGGATAATAAATAAAATGAAAGTTGGGGATATTATTTATTGGAAGGTTTATCGTGTGGGGTAAATTGATGTAGAGGAGCCGACATCTTGTCCGGGAACTTGAACTTGCACTGAGTCTGTCTTTGCATTGGCGAGATCGGATGAAGGGGGGTCAGAAGATTTGCTAAAGTACCGGTACTGTACTAATCGTGGGTGGCCCCTCTATAGCGCTTTATATGAAGGCGCTCATTAATTTGGGAACAATGGAAACTTATAGGAATGGTTATAAATACTCGACTAGATGATTATATTTGCCAAGTGTTAATTTATATACAAGTAAAGGAAGCCAATTTAACCCCAAAATATATCCAATTATTATCCATGAGACACATCGTGATCCAAAACTCCATCCAATGTATACTAGGTATTATCCTTAAGATCAATAAAACCCTCCAAGTCCATCTACCAAACATGATGAAAACCTCTTCTTCGCCTCAAATTATGTCGAATATAGTGGTGACATCATTCCGGATGCCAGCATTCCCGGTTCAAGTTTGACCAAAGCGTCAATGTCGACCCGACGAAAGAAAGAAATATGCCCAAAAGGCACCCAGTATTGTGCCAATACATCGTGGGATATCATTATGAGTTGCGTTTGAATAAATTTTGCTGTAAATAGTCAGTAAGAACCACCATACAATTGCTGAAAGGAAGACACACGGTATATATATCCTTCATTAGCAATCTGACCACGACTCTTCACAATTCTTGCACCAGGCCAGGCTTGATCCCCATAACGAACCAATCCTTTTTCACCAATGTCATCAGCCACCCACGAAACCTCACCTCGAGGTATATTTGGATCTCCAGTCAATTTAGTGGCGACTAGAGAACCTTTGTAAATTCGTGCATGCTTTTTTCTTGCTTCCCATGCTTCAAGCGATTCGTCTTCTTTCCGGTCTGAAATGTTTGACTCCTCGTGTCTCCGAGATCCATCTCGATGATCTATTAATAAAAATTCGGCGCCATGACCCGAGTAATCCCCAACCTGGAGTTGTAACTCAAGTCAGTAGTTGAATAAAAGGAGCTTTCAATATAAGGATCATTTGCCAACACAGGGTTGTCCAGTCTATGAATGCAGTGTCCGAAATATCAACTGAACGTACGAACGGTACGATTTAAGTTTAATATTCGAAAATATCCCGTTGTCGGGCTGGCTTTCGGACTACTGTTACCCTGGCCAAGCCTTCGTCGATAACACATGAGGAAGGGGGGTAGTCAGGGCTGGTGGGATTAAAGACTTGGAAAAGCTTTTGAAATATGGAAGGGGTAAGATAATGAGAAGTTCGGTGGGACAAGTAAGCTTTGCAGTCGATTCCTGCAAGCGGCGGTGGAAGTCCGAGGCCAAAATGAAACGAGAAAGAGGATATGAAATATGAGAAGAAACTTACAAAAATTCCACTGTAAGGTTTATCCTCCGTCGGTGTGTATAAACTGAAGTCAAGGGTTGACCACGTACAGACCTGTTCTCCAATCCGTACCAGACCATTCATCTCTAACCATTGTCGAGTTCGAAACGATTCCTCATCGATTTGAGAACGATCTCCGAGTCGACAACAACTACTAGATGAGGACTGCTGGGCACAGACGCTGGTACGAGGTACCCGAGACTTTGCTGGTATATTTGGAGGTGGCCATTTATCCGCCTGCGGTAAGCTGTTTTGTGATCGGGATTCAGTAATTTCTTTCAGAAAAGTTTGTGGAGGAAAATGAGAAATAAAAGTTATATTGAACGAAGAGAAAGGGGGATATGAACTCGTGTAATAGATTTAGATACAAAAAGGAGTATGAGATTGTGATCCAATTACGAACCTAGGAGGGTTTTCAAACACGAAAGTTTTTGCCAGCATGAATTTCGAATAGGCACGGGAATCAAAGCCTTCGTCTTCCCGAGTCATCTGTACCTCGCCATTGAGCCTGCGTTCAGCTTCACCCATATCCGATAGGGATCGGTGAGAATATGCATCGAGATCCAATCGCAGGTTGTGCTTAGACAAATGTACCACGGGGTCAAAGGAATGAACGATGACCTGGCTATCGTCTTCCCACGCAGCAAATTGGGGTGGTGACCTTTGTGCCATAAGTCTGTGTAATCGGATTGAACCAGTCTCAGGGTGGTATTTTGAAATTATTAACTGCCCGAAATTGGGAACATCGGCGAACCATATCTTGTTCTTCGTAAGGAACCAGTGAGGATCATGAGCTTTGTAAAGTTCTTTAAAAGACTCGCACGGAGAAGGAGAATCAAGGTTAATACCGGGAACGTTCTCTTGTACGAGGCGTCGCCAAAGGAAATCGGTTTTGGCTACTTCAGATAACGTTTTGCATGTTTTGCCAAACTTTATCAAATCGCATGGCGAAAGATAAGAAGAAATCTGGCGAATAAGTTCAACCGGAAGATGGGCTAACTTGAGCCGAGTTTCATTGGAAGATCTGATACCTAGAGATGGAAGTTTTTACTGTTAGTCTTCATTCTTCCAGTTTGATGTAGCAATCCGATTCTGTGCTTAACTGGAAGACCTTGTCATTTCTATCAAGCGAAGGATGCAACTCAAAAGCCAAGAACACCAAGCCATTACAATGCAACAGAGAAAGGAAACATACCCGGAAATACCGCATTTTTGGCGTAAGATAAGATGGGAGAGGGAGCATCCTGTGAAGATGAGAAAGTGCTCGTGTCCGGACTCTCGACGCCCTCGACCAATTGTACAGTCGATTCAATGCCGGGATCCAACCGACCATGTAGGAATTTCTCGTGGTTCTCCATTTCGATAAACTCTCTACTCCGTATGAGAAAAAGAAAACTCGTTACTCGTTTGCTCTGCTCGATGGAGCAGGACCTCTAACTTGGAAGGTGGAACGGTCTTTAAATATGATAGAGGAATGCCTGCGTTCTTGTGACCACTCCAAGAACAGAATCGCTGCAGCTTTGTAGATTATGCAAGAAGATGTGGTTGGATATGATGTGATGGGAATTCTGCTTTGGAAATTGGTTCCTGACGCCTTATTCGATGATGATATCTTAACTGATCATTTGATAATGCTCGCAAGCTTTCCTCTCTTTGTGTGCTGTGATATGATATGATATGATATATCTTGGAAAGAAAGGCTGAATGATCAATTAGAATGATCAAATTTCTTGGATTGAAGTACCGTTATTCACTATACGGTATAAGTGGTGTACAGTGTATGTATGAACGGGTTGATGAGCTTCCTATTTTAGATTTATGTCGGGGATATTCGTTCGGTGTTTCAATGCACCAGATGAAAAAAGCTTAAATGAATGCGATCTACCTATTTAGCCCAATTTCATAGGTTGAGATGTTCAAAATAGTAAGATAGAGTCTAGCTTTTTCGAAGATGGGTAAGGTTATATGTAGTATGTAGTAGATAAGAAGAGATCTAGAAATGGGGAATACTACCGGTACCGGTATTGATTATATTAAGATTTTGCAATGAATGTCAAATTCTAGAGATGAGAGATGAGAGATGAGAGATGACAAAACAAAAACAAAATCGGTATGGAGGGACAAGATAATAGACTCGGACTAAACTAGCAGTTGAGCTTAAAGGTTACTAACCTTAACCTTACCATACCTCAAGTTCAAGCGAGAAAGAAATAATATATGATAAAGGAGTACTAGGTAATTGAAAAAGGAAGTTCGAGTTGAGTTTGATATCAAAACAAAGTAAATGGTAATTGAAGACGATAACTTTCAAAGGTAAAGAATTCTCCGAAAGAAATAATTAATATCAATGTGACATCCCGTGATGACTTAGACGATCACAACCACAATCATAATGATGGGCTTGGAATGGATTGCTTGGAATTTGAATGAGACAATTCAACTCTATACATACATATCAATCATCACCCAATCCAACCCCATCTTCATTCACCACTAATTCCTAAAGTCTTGTCTACCCAGATATCATCCCAATACAATCAATCACAATAATCAAAACAGGAAACTCCGACATCGTCTCCCATCGCCTCGCATCCGCGTTGTTCCAGACTAATCCCCATCCCAATCCCAACCCCATTCAACCCCCATCCATCCAACCCAGTAACCCAAATCCTCACCGTGCCACCCCTACTAGGCAACCCCAAAGCAGCATTTCCCATTTGCAACATCATCTTCCGGAAGGTGCCTACAATATTCGTGGAGAAAACTTAAAAGTCGTGATATGGATGCCTCGTGGCAATACTGGGATTTGTACTCGAGTAGTTATGCATGAAGATAGTAGAGGATGTTGAGAGTACATGTTATGGACAAATAGGAAGGCAATAAATATCTTGGATGGGATACAAGGACTACGAATACAATGGATGTGAAACATGGAGCTGGAGAGGAGCTTTTAACTAGTAACTCTGTAGATTGTTGATTGTATAAGGAATCAGAATATATTCGATACAACTCCCACTTTCGAACTCATGCCATATCTATCTACTCTTTATCTAAACAGATTCGACATCTAGGTATGCTTCAACGAGGAGAATACACCGGTTCGCTAGTGAGGGATTGACTGTACAGTAGTTTGGGTAAGAATGAGATCCGTCAAGCTTAGAAGAGACGATTTACCCGAGACACCTAAGGTTGCATAGGGAGACAAAATCCAAAATATATGCATAATAGCTACTGTAATAGCTAAAAGATTATTAAATAAATTGACTACCCAACGACCTGCACGCTATCGCCATCCCATGAAATACCTGCCTATCGTTGTCGCCCTAGATATTTCGTTTTGATTCCCGCGTATGGTGAGTATCAAGAAGTGTAAATGATAGGGATCTCACCATATCCAACACAACTCAACCCTTCAACCCGGCACTATAGCCATAGTAACTAACTAACGATGGAAGAAATACCCGCCTGTCGTTAGTTGTTGTTACTTGGAGATTTCGCCATCAAGAGGTAAATAATGGGGATGAGGAGGTTACGTGGATTATTACTTACTCAAAGTGGGAGGACATACACCTATTGTGGGAAATTTAGAGGGATGGGGTTTAAGTAGTCTGTCCTATTGATAGCGAGAGGACGAACGAAGGGATCGTGAAAGATGGACATGTAAGAGGACTTTTATGAACAGTTGTGCTTTGATTTTTGTAATTTTTGTAATTTTTTATATTCTCATATGCATGTATGTATGTAATCCTCCGAAAAACAAGATTCCATTTTGTGACCATTCTGTTGAATCTCAAATGATAAAAAAGCCCAAAACCAAGAAAAGAGAACACCATCGCTCCGTTTCAAAATCAATAAGTTCCTCCGACGCATGCACATCCATATTTCCATTGTAAATTATCACCAATTAATCCACGTATCTAGGTCCATCATCCTGCCAGTTCGCTGCTGGGGTTTCCGCTGCATAAGCACCTGGCGTGGGAGCTCCTGCATAATATCCTTGTCCTGGGGTTGGCGCATCCATAGCTTGAGGTGTTGGAGCCCCCCAGTAACCTGGAGCTGGCGTTGGCGCCGAATAAGCTCCGGGAGTTGGTGCGTTCATGGCAGCTGGTGTAGGAGCGGAATATCCACCTGGCGTAGGAGCATTCATTGCAGCTGGTGTAGGTGCCGATAGAGGACCACCGGGTGTTGGAGCATCGTAACCCGATCCCCAATTGTTGTTACTAGGTTGAGCCGAGTTCCAGTTGTCGTTGGAATTATTTGGTTGATAAGCTGGAGTTTTTGAACCCCACGCATCTCCGGCATTACCGCTACCGCCATATGCGGGAGTTTTAGATCCATAATTATCTGATAAGCCATAAGCTGGAGTTTTAGCACCAGATGACCAGGCAGGAGTTCTATTGCCCCCTCCATAGGCTGTCCGGCTACCGTCATTCGCATAAACAGTTCGAGATCCATCATTCGCCCAACCAGGCGTCCGTCCACCATCGGTGGGGCCAGACTTCCAAGCAGGTGTTCGTCCACCTCCTTGTGCACCACCGTGAGGGGCTAAAAGGGGTTAGTAAATTTCAGAAAACAAGACAGAATCAGAAAACAAGACAGAATCAGAAAACAAGATAGAACAACTTACTTCTTCCCCAAGCTGGAGTACGCTCAGGAAGACCACCTGGCATTGGCGTTCGTCCACCTGCACCCGCATCCCAACCCGGTCCAGGGGTAGCACCTCCAAACCCACCACGACCTCTTGGAGCTCCTCCTCTACCACCACCAGGACCACCTCGGAAACCATTTGGATCTATCGATGCCCCACTGACCTTGTCTTTGAATCCTAAACCGTCTAAAGGAACACTGATCACCTTGCTCTTTGTATGTAACTCTACTCTGGCACTGGTATCTGTGGTATCTTTGACAATACCGAGTAAGCCCTTGTAAGGGCCTCTTCGAATTGTCACAGTCTGTCCAATAGACTTATCACGACCAAATGATTTCGGTGGAAGCATTGTGCCATTGTTCTTGGGATTAAGCTTCATTGCCGGATTCATAGAGCTAAGATCCGGTGAAGGTGCAACGCTGCCGGCGATTCGTCCTCCCTTAGCAGAAACGCTTTGAACGCTGGTCGTTCGTGCCACAAATATACCAGCATTCCCGCTCAATTCCGAACTCTTCAAGAAGAGATAGGCTCGATGAATGTGTAGGATTTTGCCAGATCTACTCTCCCCCCCGAATTCCTTTACACCATCGTCAATCTTAATTTCGGCGCCATTGCGGTCTGTTGCTACGGCGTTCTTTCGCTTCTCAAGCCTGTTGGAGATTTGAGATGGAATGACGGTTCGGTTCGTGCCATTCTGGTCAAGAACGACAAGTGACTCGCGGTCAACTTTGATGATACAAGCGACAGTAGCGGGGTCTAATTGAACTAAGTCCCAAAGTTCGTATTTTCCTAACGCACCACTGCCACCTGAATCGCTTGCTTCCCGAAGATCTTTGCTGAAAACAGTAATTTCATTATTGCCCTGATCACTCAGCAAAGTGACACGATCCTCGATGATCTTGACGACCATACCAACTTCATCCCTAAACCTACTACCACCAATCACTTTCACGTGATCACCTTCACGGAAACGTTTGCGTAGACCCTTGATAGGAATTTCGATAGTTTGACCCCTCAATGCTCCTTGAGATACAGCCATTGTAACAATATCACCTGTAACAGATACTGCTTTACCAATAACACCTTTCTGTTCACCCTCGTACACTTCAATAACGTCACCAGGTAGGTAGGAAGCATTGGCCGTGCTTGCTTTCAAGCTAGCAGCAAGTGCATTTAGATCCAAATTTTCGGTTCCATCTTCAGCACCAGATGCAAATCTTGTAACTTCCTCGAGGGTTGGGTTAACATCTTTAGTGATAAGGGCCTGGATTTTGACATCCTTCTCGCAATATCCATTGACATATTCATCATTGAAGTAGTTCCAGACTTTGGTGTCCGGTCGGCCCTGCAAATGTTTTGCATGTCGTTTCTTAGCTTCAGCTTCACTGAAAAGTCGTTGAGGTGGACGCGGTCCAGCGACTGGGCGCTTTCTCTTTCCATCTGCTGCTACACTGGAATCCTCATGAAGACCATAATCGAGACGAGGTACGTATCGGACACGAAGTTCGAGACCAGTATCAGTGACTTCAATCACTTGAGCAAGATCACCCGCATATTTTACTGGACGCCTTAGTCGTACATAAGCTCCGACTTCTATAGTTGGACTCTTCGTAACCCTAAGAAGATCTGGCATTTCCTTGATCTCAACCAGCATCATCTTTGTTCGAGGATAGACATTCATAAGGCCATCCATAGCAGTCAAAATATCCGCTTGTCGTTGAGCTTCAACATAAATGAATCCCTTCATCGTAGATTGTGTTCCACCACGCTCAAAAGCGCAAGTAATCGCAAGTTCCTCTTTGGTACCAGCTCTCTCCTCGATGCGCTTCATGATCGAGAAAATGACCTCTCTTTCTTTTCCTTCTTTACATCGTACAGCCCAGATACTAGGATCGTCGACACTAGGAAGTAAAAGACGTTTTGGAACGACCGCCGATTCTCCGGTGCCTCTTGAGGATCGACCCTTATTCGCATATCGTTGTCGCAAAATCTCGGCTTGTTTTTCCGCATCAAGACTTGCCTCCATTTCGCGTCTTCTATCCAAATCTCGGTGACGTCTGTCATCCGTCTCCCCGCCATCGGGAAGGTCTGCCATGTCATCCGGATGGGTGTCAGCAATGAAAGTATCCTTCATTTCGTTCAATTCATCCTCGTCGTCCTCATTTTCATCCTCATCCTCATCCACCTCGGCTTCGACATCGAGGAAAACATTGCGACGGTCTCTGCGGCGTTTGCGGCGGTGTCCCTATAGATAGTTTGCGATTAGTGAAAGTTCCGCTCGCTGCATTGTAAGGGAGCAGCAAAGAGGAATTGTATGTGCAGCTCAAATATGCTCACCGTAATTTCTTCTTCTTCGTCATCTTCATCTTCTTCATCGTCATCATCATGGGCACCTGGAGCAGTATCCTCTCCCTCGCCTTCATCATCTTCATCATCTTCTTCCACGCCGCCGGAGCTGTGTTTCCTACCGCCTGTTGGGGCGGAATCATCCTCAGAGCCATCATCATCTCCTACTTGATGACGCGAAGCATCATTTTGTCTTTGCGCGCTGGCTGTGTGGTGGCCTTCATCTTCGTTGTCTGAAAGATCCGCAGGTTGGGGATTGAAATTATCGTCCTCTTCGTCGCTATCGTCAAAGGAATTATTCAGTAAATTTGAAGTAGACATTTTTAATACAAAGGTTCAAAGATGAAGATATGCATTCGAAGGAGGAATGGATGGTACTTGTAGTTTTTTTATGGAATACAAATCACAAGGTGGGTGGATAAAGTACAATTCGGGCGAGGCAAGCTAACCTTTGTTCAAATAGCCTCAGCCTTCCGTGCAAGCAAATTGATCTAACCTATTTAGGTATAACAAATTACCTAGACCAATGAAAAACTTGGTACAATCATGTACTAACATACAGGATACATTTAATTCTCCAAGCCTTGATTTTAAGTTTGTAAAGGGTAATCATCAAATTTATGTACGAGTAAATGGGTACTACTATAAGGTTATCAGCTGATCAATCAGAGCCATGAAGATCTCAAAGTCTTCTATATTCTTGATCCTCGACCCAAGAGATGAAGTTTCCCATCTGAATGTTTGCAGGTGGTTTACCCTTGTTTCCCATCTGGAAATTGAACTTAAACAGTATACCGGTACTGATGAGCTAGTTCAATAGCTGGAGTAAACTTTGCGGGTCTTCTTTATGTGAGTGAGGAGTGCCGAGATGTTGTTTCTCAGCATTATCATTGAGGAGTGATGAACAAGTCTCGAGTAATGAGTCTCCAGTAACATGTCTCGAGTAATACAGTAAGTCTCAAGTTTTGAGATTGATATAGCTGTGAAATCGAAATACAGATTATATGGTCAGGCATTCATACTGACTATTCTAAGCAACACTCCCTTCACTCATCCTTTCCAGGTAGTCTTAAGCATTGTCTACCTATGCAGAGTATGTGATTCTGGTCCTCGGTATTCGAGGTTGGGCTAAACATGAGTCCTTTTATACATGAAACCTTTATATTATCCTTTGTTGTATCTTATTGTATTCTAACATACTCGAGTACTCTGAGCCACTTTCATTGGATAGGATATTTTAGGTCACACGTTAAATACAATACTTGCATTATATGTGAACATTCAAATGTCTCGTTATAAATCATGAATTTGTTTGCTGCATTTCATTATTGAGCTAATGTGTTCGCTCAATCTAACCATGCTCGTGATACCACCCCACCATTCATACTCCGTCTCGAGCTTTCCGGCATCTTTATTTCAATACCTAAAGGCAGTCGGTACTCGCTTGGTGATCATGTCTCTGGCGGTGCTCAAGGGTCCTATGCATCAATACTATCTATTAGAGACCGAGGATGGGACTTTAAGTCTTCCGTAAGCCTAGGTGCTAAAGCGCCTGTTAGCTATGGTGCGCTTATAGTTAGAGGGGGTTGAGCAGAGGGGAAACAGTACTTGTGCATGCGGAGACCGGAGGTCTAAGATTAATGACTGTGCAAATAACAAAAGCATTTGGAGCAAGAGTTATAGCAACTGCTTCTACAGAGGAAAAACCAGAGGTTGGGTGCAAATCTGGTGCCTTTAAATTCAGTACCTATGAATCTGTAGACTATTCCGGGAGTCAAGAATGGTGGAAGACCGTCTCAGAGTTGACAGATGGCACAGGAGTTGATTTGGTTTTTGATTCTGTAGGACTAGTCGATTTGAGTTTGAGATGTTAAGCCATGGAGGACGAATCCTGGTCGTTGGATTCGCGGGAAGAGAAGGAACTTTAGAAAATATAGGCATGAATAAAGTATCTTGAAGCAGGTGAAAATCATTGGCTACGTATCTTCTCATATCGAATACCCCGCAATATAAAGCTAACAATTGCAGCGTTCCGGAGACAGATCGTCGGAATCCAGAAGTAACATTGCAAGTATGGAACGGGCTAAATGAAAATGTTGAAGAAAGGCCTTGTGAAGCCCATCATATTGATCATAGGTATAATGGCATGGGGAGTTTGGTAAAGGCATTGGAAGATCTGAGCGCCCGTAAAGTGTGTAAAAAATGCCAAGCTGTAGTCATAATCGTATCGATCAATTGCTGTCAAATTCACCTGAAAGCGAACAATTGATAGATGAAGAAGCTCAAACCCCTTGTTGTTGAAGATTCAATTTCGACGATGCGAATTTGCTCGTATTTGCGAATCTAAGCGACCAGTCACCTCACTCCTATCATACATAAACCCCAATGAGCATAATATCATAAATACTCGGATATTGTAGATGCCATCTCCAAGAAACCGAACTCCAGGCTTTGATATGCGATAACGTCACGCTCCCGTGTAAAATTGACCTGAAGCCCATCATGATTCGTCATAGCTTCACCCCCCAAATACCCCTTCCCCCGCTGACCCCGAGCCAATCGCCATTCTCATTGTTGTTCAAATTGCTACGAGGTGCCCAGCTAATATTTCCCACTTCGTAGTCACATTGCCAGCTGGCAGCGGGCCCTCTAGAATTGTCCGAGGCCGGTGCACCGTTCATGCTAGGACCTGCAGGGAGAGTAGTATTTTGACTCAGTAGGTCCCAGATAAGGACCAACGAATCATCGGCGCCAGAAGCAAGGGTGCCTCTTCTAGATGGGGACCATTCTATACAATTAATAGCTGATGAATGGCCTTTAAGCTCTAGCAAAGCTTGCCCAGGTTGCCGAACATCCAGGATACGAATGACATTGGAATCTTGCGAGAAAGTAGCAAGAAGATGTGTATCATGCGGTGATGCTGCAAGTCGTAGTAGAGGAGGCGCATATGACATAGTTTGCTGGGCTAATGTTGGACTTATTCTTCCACCACCAGGGCTCGTATCTACAATCCCAATTAGTGTTGTTTCAGAATAATATCTGAAAATCCATACCTTTATCATCCTTTGAAGTTGGTTCATAGATGATGGTACTATGCTCTAAACTTCGAAGGTCAAACATTCTTACACTACCATCAGCTCCACAACTAACAAAAACATCCACACTGTTAGCACAAAATCTGACATCGAAGACTTCTTTGTCATGTGCAATCAATTGTGTCTTGGCTGTTAATGTAGGAATGTCCCATATGGTGCATGTAGTATCTATGCTTGAAGTAATAATCAAGCTCGGCGAAACAGTATTCCAATCCAAAGACGTCAAAGGAGCAGTATGCTCTGGCGTTTTAGAATTAGAAAGTAGGGCAAGTGGTGTGAGTTTGCTGGGAGGTAGATCCCGGCCGATATTAGAAGTGCGTCCTCCGATAGTGTTATTCGGCGACGCAACTGGAGTTTCAGAAGGAAGCGACCATAATCTCAAATGGTCACCAGAGGTGGCCAACAGATCTGTAGATTGTTTTTGAGAGGACGGTGGTTCCCATAGGAGCCGAGTGACAGGGTATGAATGTGTTGCTTCAGCAATCTTTGTAAACTCGAGTCCATATTTTGGTCCGCCAGGCACATAGGATTCGGAATGGGTGGGGACAATTTGCGAATCTAGAATTTGAATCTGAAAGATAATGTATTAATTAGCATTGCTAGATTTTCTCTTGGCTCCTTAAGAAATAGGCAGACTTACAAAATTGTGGCCGTCTTCCAGATAACTTCCTATAGCGACTTTCCCAGCGTCATTATTTTGCGCTGGCCATTTACACCAATCGAATGCATATAAAGCCCACGGCGCGAGATAGTTACTATTGGTAGGCGTAGCGCTAGTACCATCATATGAATATGGATTGGCCCCAGGTAAACTTTCAGCAAGTGTCGAATCTGCGCGCGGTCGAATATCTGCAAGTCCGAGAGGAGTATTGGATACCGTTCTTTGTGAGTTTTGAGGTGTATACTTTTGTGTCGGCGAGGAGAATTGATTCTGCTCGGGACCCCCCGGCGCGGTCGCTTGAAATGTTGCGAAACCTTGGCTGTCGAATCCTGCCACTGGGCTAGATCGAGTATAATTGTGCGAAAGACCTGTGGTTCGTGAGGGGGTGGAGTACTGGTCCTGCGAAATCGTGGGCAATGAAGGCGCTGTATTTGTCGAAACCGCACCAGGTCTTCCTGGCAGTAAAGCACCAGGGAGTGGTACTGCACTTTGATATTGGGATGTATCGGGAGTGGCTTGCTCCAAGGCTATACGTGGACCGCTTGCTCCATAATCTCTTGGAGATAAAGGACCGCGTTGCGCAGACATACTTGAGTGCAGCTCGTCCGTGTGGCGAGTTCGCCTTGGTGTTTCGTATTGTTGAGACTGATTCATTAGGGTGTTGTTGGTGGTGGTGGTCGTCATGGAAGAATTTGAATGTGGTAGACCATATGTTGTTGGTGGTGGTGGTGCGGATTGACCTGTGCCAGAACTGCCAGAACTCAATAATGGCATGCCAAAACTACCTAGATTTGCAGCAGCTTGTAATATACCTCCTGTGGTAGTACCTCCAGGTAACGCATTCTGTTGTGATTGTTGTGATGAAGACGAACGAGAATTTGAGTGAATGTTAAAAGAATCAAAAGGCATGTCGCAGGGGGGTTTAAATTCCGTTGTCAGCAATGGGTGGGTGGCTGCTTTCCCTACTTTCGAAATAAGACTGTGACTTAGTTGTTAATGTTAATTGCCTCGACAGCCCCAATGGTGGGAATAGGGAAGGGTGGAACTTGGAAGGGGTGGGACGGTGGGAGAGAAAAGGCTGGAAGTGTAATACCGTGGGGCTTTGATTTGATTAGGCCGCTAAATATTTAGTACATGTAAGACCTTGGAGAGCCTAACATCCATCCATCCGACACGGCCATTGAACAACAAATATCCTTCCTTCCTATGAAATTGTTATTCATCGTTCCCATTCATATTGTTGTTTTAAGAATTCGTTTACTGTATTGTATCGGGTTTATCATTGATTATAGCATTATTACAGTACGGTATCATTTGTTTCCTACTACTCTTTTTACTCACTGTGCTGGCTGGCAATACGATACTGTACCGCCATATATACCTACCTAGTTGACGATCATGTCACAATCCCTACTTCTACTCCCTCAACACCCCGCACCAGCTACAATTGCAACCCTCAGTGCGGCTTATCATTCATCAATATCTGCAGTTCTTTCAAATCTCAAAAATTCATCATCCAGGACGAAGCTTATAATCGCACTTGCGTCGTCAAATTTTCATGATCGATTGAAAGCCCCAAGGTCCCAAATATACAATGATGCAGAGAAGCTATTGGGTGGTGTTTACAGCCTGATTTGTTCAATATGTGCCAAGGACGATGTCGATATCGCATCAGAGTCACCTGGAGCTGTGGATTTCTGTATTATTTTGTTGGATTATGATTCTTCTCGTTTTCTCAATAAGAGCTCTGGACGTGATGTCAGTCTTGGGGTTTTAGCCGGAGGTCCTATCGTTGAACTCCCTCTGTTAGCAAGTACACGACGCCATTGGAATAAGATATTCTCAGTGGAAGGCGAGGGAGGACAGAACTTACTTGGAGACTTTTTACATTTCGCGAATGGAATTAGTCCTCCTTTACGTACAGAATTTCAAATGGTCAGTGGTGGAGTGAGCATGGTTCACACAACTTCTCAGTCCATCCAACCAAACTCTTCTACCTTTCATATTGTGGTAGCGGTCGGTGGCACGTTTGATCACCTTCATGCGGGGCACAAGCTCTTGCTTACAGCTACGGCACTTTTACTACAACCAGCCGCCGGCCTCCAGGACCCTCCCCGGAGATTGATTGTTGGTATTACAGGGGATGAATTGCTGAAAAAAAAGAAATATGCTGAATACTTACAAAGCTGGGAAGAACGACAAAGTGACGTCGTTGAATTTCTTATCTCGATTCTATCTTTCACACAGACTCATCAGGAGGAAGCTATTCAAACAGTTACTTTGGATACCTCGAATGGTCGAGCAATACATACGAAACTGAAGGCTTGCTCGATCAACATCGAGTGTGTTGAAATTCAAGATGCTTATGGACCAACTATCACTGATGAAACTGTTACCGCACTCATTGTATCCGGAGAAACTAGGTCGGGTGGACAAGCAGTGAACGATAGAAGATTCGAGAAGGGTTGGCAGGCACTGGATGTCTATGAAGTTGATGTACTTGACGCGCAAGATGGTCTCGAGATCACTCCTAAACCGGCGGATTTTGCTTCCAAAATTAGCAGTACTGCAATAAGGAAGCAGAAGGCGGATCGAGCCCAAATGTCTTCACTCTAATCAAAACATGACCCCGCGAGGTTTCGTTCTGCATAGACACAAGCTTGGCTGGAGTCTATATGAAAGGGAAGGATGGATATAGTACCGCTGTTGTCGAAAACACGGTTGCAGAGTGATGTCTTACGTGCAGAACTTGCCGACCCAATATCGAGCCACCTGCGCCGTCACAATATGCACGTCATTTGCAGAAATACAGAGTTTATGCAGAGGAATCACCATCCGACAGGGGCTACCGTCTCATATCTTCCCGCATTGCTTTGTCTGGAACGTAACTTCCTCTCTTGACCCAAAGAATCAATGGCGTCTAGGTATCGATGCCCACGACTACTACCTAATGGCGCCTTTTCCATAATCCAACGACGCACAGAAACCATGCTAATTGATGAGCCTTCCAAATAAGGTCCGGATGAAACGTCTAACGGACTGGAATTTATAAAGCCGCGGAAAATTATAGAATGAAAGTTGGTCCTTCAGACAATCCCCCTCGTGTGGTGCAATCAATGAGGTTATGCGGGTTTTTGATTAAGCGCCCATCGTCCAATAATGTTCCTCGCGCAAATGCATAGGTTCAATTGATTTCCAAGCCTTTTCCAATAATTGTGGAAGGATTCACCCACACTAAAAAGCGCAACCCGGCACCTCTGCTGGACTAGGTTTAATGATTAATACTTGACAAAAACGGTGGAGAGTTGCAGTCTGTTGCATTATACAATCACAAGTGGTTCGTTCTCGTTCTTTATCCATGTTTCGCCTTAAGACTAGGTCATGGGCGTAAGCAGACAAGAATAACCGTTTTAACCCTTTAACCATTTGGTTGATATCTTGCTTTCTTCTCATGAATTCCTTAATTCGTATTGATTTTCGACACACTGCCTCGTCAATTTCATCATATTTTTCTTCATCAATATTTTAGATGCTAGATAAGTTTGTCTAGTCCGTCTAATTCGTCTAGACACGGCCAGTGCTAGCCAGGGCCTAGGAGCGCAACCATCGTTTCCTGGCCCGTAATTCGTTCGCCATGCAGCAACCATAGCGGACGATCCATCACTCCGCTAACCTACGATTCGTTGTCATCTCATGCAGCCATGAATGGGAACATCCTTGCAACAAATCTGTATCTTTTCCTTCTGTCAAATTATATCATATTATACCCATCCAATATTCATCCTTCCATGCCTGATTGGAATTCGTCCAAGATCACATGATTGACATTTGCACCGAACGATCGGTAACCCACAAGCCGCTGCAGCAAAGCCATGAAACCATTCTGACCAACCAAACCCAGAACAAGCAATATATCTGCATAACAATAGACTGCTAATAAGTATAGGAGGGCGATCCATCCACACACATTTTTCGGTCAAACCACCCTCGAGTGATCCCTCGAAACGCATCGACACGTCAGATTCATAAAAACCTGGCGGCTCTATTTTGAAAATCAAATCCATTACATAGAGTGCCGGCACTCAAGTTCACTCATTATGATGTAACTATTCGACTTTCATTCACCATTTCCGTTTGTATCCTTGTCTATTCTTCGAATAACCTCAAGAACATCCTGTTCTGATACGCTCGTTGTGAGGTAAGACTGTACCCCATAGTATTCATTATTTCTAACCGGTCATTCTAGAGAAAGTGCTATTCATTCTGTTGTATCACAATCATACTCTTCCTCAAGATGGATGATCTGAACCCCATTGAGAGACTTCCAGATGAGATTCTTTACCGAATCCTTTTGCAATTACTGTACGAAGATTATTCTGAAAGACCACCTTCTTGGAATCCATGGACTCAATCACCACACGTACTCAACTTTTGCTTGGCCCAGAAGAGATTCTGCAGAGCATATTCCTTATGTAAATCGCGAACACCTGAGTCTAAGCTTACACCTATATTCAAACTTTCAAATGAGATTCTAGAGAATATACTTGAAAACCTTGTTCATAATTCTGGGAAACTGATTCCTATTGATCATCGAGCCTCTTTAAGTGTAGAGAGTTTTCAGTCTATGCCACCACAATCCTGGGAGGATACAAATATTACCACAACTCTTGTATGGGTCCTTCTCCTATTCATTATCCAACCATTAACCATGTCTCTAACGACAACATCACTAGAGCCGTACTTGTAAGAAATTCTACAGTCTATTACTTGGTAGACAGTTCGCTCGTGTGTCTATTCGATGCTCTGAAGCTGGTTTCAACCGGTTACAGTTTTTGGTGAAAGAGCGACCTCGCTTGGCGGAACACGTCAAAAAGTTCTCGTATATGATTCCAGTGTTTTATCATCGAGGTATATTCTGATCTGACCTACTACGTGAACTTCAACTAACCTAATCAAAGGTCTAAGTCAACTTCAAGTTTTATTTGACGAGACTCATGCGGCGACAGTGGATCTTGAGAGACAAGTGAACCAAAGAGGAACCAGTGGCAATGCTCGTCGAGTCGATAGATCCCGACCATCGCTCAAACAGCTTCGAGTCAAGCTTGATCGTAATCGCAAGGATAAGATTACTATATTTAGAGTATTATCACGAGCCCGTGAACAGGCAGTCATCATCAATAATAGAATCGATATACAGAGTTTACTTCGCGCCTTTCGGTTATTCGACCATCTCCAACAAGTCCGTCTCATGAGGGTTCAAGATAAAGTGGATACAGATTGGGCTTCATTCCTGAGAGAAAGACGCTGGATCGCCATTTCTCGAAACAATAACAACAATAACAATGTAACCGACCCTATTCTTTCCATCGACCTTAATCCTTTAGAATGGACAGCCGCATGCGAACATTCTGCTCGAGCCCTCGGCTACGCATTTCTCGAGTCTGATTCTCCTGCAACCCGCTTTTCAAGTCGTTTCGTCAATCCACGGATTCCATTACTGTTAAACTCACATTCTCATAACACGATTTCAACATTGGCAAATCGACTCACGTGCCTAGAAATTCAAATCCAAGAACCAACAGATGATAAGATGCACCAACTCTCCAGTCTCTTCAACACCTTCTTTACATCCGCCCATCAAATTCAAGGACTCCATATAGGGTTCCCATCCAATAGACCTCTAACCCATGTACCACTTGAAGCCGTTTTCCACAACGTCACTTGGGAAAATCTAAGATATGTGGGCTTTGGAGCGTGGCATTTGGACAGTGAGGAGATTATTGGGTTACTGAGACGCCATAAACATACGTTGAGGAGTGTGAGACTCAGGAGTGTGAAATTGAAGGAGGGCAGTAAGTGGACGGATGTGGTGAGGATGTTGAGGCGGGAGTTGAGGGAGTTGAAGTGGGTTAGTTTGAGGGGGATTGGGTATGTAGGGGGCAACGAAGGGGGGAATGGGGTGATAGTTGGGGTGGCGGGAAATGGAAGCGGAAACGGAAATGGAAATGGGGTGGGTGGTTTTGTGCAACATGTAAATCAAATAGGAAATCCCAACGTCGGCAGCACCGTCGACGACGATGACGACAGCGACGAAAGCGACCAAGAACTAGATTTTGAAGATACGACGATAGGAGATCGCGTTCTAAGTCATCACAGTAGTTCAATACACTTGGCGAATTCGACGTCGACGCCCAACAAAAGTGGAAATCTAGAAGGCGGACGCGAGGCGGAAAGTGGAAGAAGGGGTATCGAAGGTGCAGGAGGAGCAGTCCCAAGCTGTGAGTGTGAAAATGGGTTTGGCATGGCGGATTTGGGGGATGAGGGGAGCGAGGGCTCGGTATCGAAACACCATTGGAAGTTTTGGGAATTGTGGGCTGTGAAGAGATGTGCTGTGCATGATGGTGATGATGGTGATGGTGATGGTTTGTTTACTGCTGTGTCAAGATGAGGTTATATCACTTGGTTTGGCTTTGGCTTGGGAATTTTTGTTTATGGACTTGCTATGGATGAATCGGGTGGACTTTTTTTTGCTTTTTGGGGGCATGCGATTAAAGAGAGGGTGGGTGATGTGGGGGGTTTTAATTAGGGGATGGCTTAATACTTCTACTCGTATATGGACTCTCTCATTATATTATCATACCATCTGACCTACCTACCTACGCATGCATGAACCAAGTTGTTTCTCAATTCGCTGGATGTTAAGAAAGGTAGGGAAGGGTACCTAGTAGGTATACCATTTATTGATTTATCATAAGTATTGTGATGTGATGTGATATGATGCGGTTGAATAAAAAATGGTATCGATACTCATAAACCTATACTCGTATTATATACTATGCTCTACTGAGTGAGTATTCTACTCCGTCAAAACCCATCATGATCCTCAAGATCCGTATCCCCCGCATGATCCACCAATAACTCCTTTAGATGTTTTTCCTCATCACTTTCGTCCATGTCCATGTCCATATGTGCCCCATCAACACTAAAACTTGCTTTGCTGTACACGAGCAAACTTTTCTGTTGTTGTTCTCGTTGTTCTTGTTCGTGTCTCGCGAGATCCGTTTCCAGTTCTTTTAGTCCATCATCGGTCGATGTATCATCGCTTGATGTTCTGGTTTTCGTATCTGTATTGGTGTTGGTGTTGATGTTTGTGATATTCCTCTTACCCTTATCTTTGTCGAATTTGCTTTTATCGTCATTATTAATATTAATATTATCATCATCGTCATCATCGATATCCCCACCCATAGCTTTCAACGCCTCCCTGAGAATCTCCTCTCCTTGTTTAAAGGCCTGTAATTCAGCCCCTACGGCACAAACCAATAGATTCCACCCCTTACTATCCGCTACTTGAGCTGTTTCCCCAAGTTTCCTAATTACCTCCTTCATCCTCACAATCTGACCCTTCAATCCCTCTACATCACCCACCTCTCCACTGTTCATCTTCTTTCTCAATTCATCCTCAAATTCCATCACTGTTCCCATAGATTCTTCCCAAAACTTGGCCCCTTCCTCCAGTGCTTCTTTTTCCTTCTCTACCTCGACTTTCCTCGCTTGTAACGATTGGATTTCTTTGCTCCACCATTCTTCCGCCATTTCTAATGTGCGTCGCTTGGGTGGTAGGGCCATAAATCCTTCTTCATTTTCCATACTAATCGATACCATGACTGGTGGTCTAGTCAAAAATTCCTGGACTTCGGCTTCTACCTCCCTGAGCGCCCCACGATAACTGCTTAATCGAGATTCCCTCTGATTGACCCTTTCCTTAATTCGTTCTGCCAACCAATTCTTCCGAGCCTTCATTTGTAACAGCCTATCTTCCGTTTCTCGAATTTCGTTCTCGACAGCCCTCTCCTCAGTTTGAAGTTCAGCTATCTCGCGATCTTCTTCGGATTGGCCTTGCGCAGACTGAGGTCTTTCTCCATCCAATGAAATTGATCCTGCAATTTGTGTATCTGCTGCGGCTGCGATAGATTCGCCAATTTCTCTTTTAACCTCTTCAGTCCTGATCTTCCAATCCTTCACTTTCACAATGCATATCTCTCTCCTTTTAACTTCTTCTCCTAACAAGTCGCTTTCCTCCCCTTTGACATCCACCAACTCGCACATGTCCCTTAATAGTCCTTTCCTCGCTCCTCTCAATCTAACGGTCTTTTTTTTGGTTGTCTAACAGGAATCGTGCGCATATTTGCGCCATCTTTACTCCTACCCCCCTCCCTTTCTTTATCTCGTTGTAATGATCTCGTCGTAGGCGTGCTACTTCCGCTTCCCTCTTCTCTATCACCACCTCCTCCCCCAAAGCCTTGCAACAACCCCTCACCCTGCGCATCCAACAACATTTGTAATTCTGCCTGTAGAGCGCTTTCCCTCCTTTCCAATCCCAACAAAGTATCGATTTGCGCCGAGACTCCCACACTACTCCCCGCACCCTTCAAAGTTCCGATTACTCCTCTCCCCTCCCTCACCAAACTACCCCTCAAGCTAGGACTCCCACTTCCATCTAAAATCATTCCCATCTTCCCACCTCTCCCCAAGCCCACAACACTTCCCACAATTGGCGGAGGAGGCGCGGCAAATTGTATCCTCCTTCCCTTCGCCTTTCCAGTCCCTTTCATATTACTCGGAGACCCTGATTGAGAGATCGGCCGGGGTGAAATCATTCTTGCATTTGTGCTAGTAGGCGACCTGATATCCTTATAAAATTCCGGTGGTGGACTAGGCGTTGCTCGTGAAGCTGAAGGAGAAGAGAGGTCATGCAAATTGACATCATTATGCGGATCATATTCTCTTGATAGAAGAGGATATTTTTGATCATTTGTGCCCGAAGAACTACTGAAGAATGAGTTACGGGAACGAGACATTTTGATATTGTGGTTCGTGGTCTTTGCTTTGTTGACGCTTTTAATATTCTCTGGAGGTTGTAGGGTCTTCAGAGGCTCATGGCCCGACTCGAAATATATTATAGGTATGGTTCGCTACTGCTACCGTAGAGTAATGGAATCGATTGTAAGAGCAGTAGCTACTTGACCGGGCTCTGCTTGAAACAGAAAAATGGCAAGAGGGAAGGGAAAGGAAAGGAAAGGAATGTAGCACAGCTGCCGCTACCGAGTCAAATCTTCAGATAGGCTGCATGAAATGATGAGAGCACATGCGAGAATATGAATCAAGCTCACTCAATGGGTCTGGCGGGAGTGAATCATTCATTCATTGAATAAAAATAATATCATACAAGTTCTTGAGGGATTCATCACATGCAATAGACACGCGATACTAAAAGTCAGCCTTGTGGGGACGTGCACAAAAACGAGGCCTTTTCGACAACGAGTTCGATTTGGATGTTCAAAATACGTTTGTTGAACTTTCTTGCAAGAGGTTAATAGAGTCAGTATGACACGAGCTCACCAAGGCAATAACATTGAAGGAAGTACATTCGCAGACTGCAATGCATTTTGGTATTCTTCTATAAACAAGGTAGTGCATTCTATTCAACACCAGCCAATCCGTGACCTTCTGATCGGTTTGTTTCTCATCATCATAACCATTAAAGCATGAAGGAATGATAAAATCAATGGTGCTGGGAACTCGAAAGGCCGTATAAAAGTATCGAAGCTTGGTTCGATGCAAAGTCCGAGGTTATCGTTTGAGAATTGAACCTAAGTTCATGATGGTATTATATTACGTTTCGTCCCATACTCTCTAGAATTGTTCCAAACCAAGGTTCTCTGGCTCAGCCTTGATAACACGGAGACTAGAAATATATATGTTAGCAAGATGAGAACGACTGAATTGATAATGTTAAAACTTACGTGTTGGTGTTACCCATACCACCCTTCCAGCCTTGAACGACAACGACACTCTCGCCTTGAGCCAAGACCTTAAGCTTGATGGCCTCAGCGATACCCCACTTGATTCTTCTGTCAACATCCTCTTGCCAGTTAACCTTGGAGAAGTCTGGCTTCTCCTCGGCAAAGTGGAAAGGATAGACACCACGATACAAGTGACCATATCTGGATGCACTGGCATTTCGGGTAACCATGAAGATTGGGCAAACTGGTCTGTACTTGGAGAGAAGACGTGCGCTGTCTCCACTGGTGGACAAAACAATAATAGCACCTGCATTGATGTCCAAACTGGCACGAACTGCTGCCATGGCGCATGATTCGACAACGCTGACTGGTCGTTCGGTAAGGTTGCAAAGTTCCTCGAAGTGGGAGACATATGCGATGGAGTTCTCGGCCTTCAAACAAGTTTCGTGCATCTCGGTAACAGCCTCATTGGGGTAGCTTCCCTTAGCAGTCTCTCCAGACAACATAACACAGTCGGCACCATCGGTGACGGCGTTACCAACATCACTGATCTCAGCACGAGTTGGTCTTGGGTTGTAGATCATAGACTCGAGCATTTGAGTAGCACAGATAACTGGCTTACCGGCCATGTTGCACATTGCAATCATCTTCTTTTGAGCAGCGAAAACCTCAGCTGCTGGGATCTCAATACCCAAATCACCACGAGCAACCATGACACCGTCCGTCTCCTTCAAAATCTCAGGGAAGTTGTTGAGACCTTGTCTGTTCTCGATCTTGGCAATGATTTGAATATGCTTTCCATCTTCACCGAGAACTCTACGGATTGACTTGATATCCTCACCACGACGGATGAATGAGGCGAAGACCATGTCGACATTGTTCTTGACACCAAATCTCAAATCGGCCTGATCCTTCTCGGATAAAGCAGGGAGATCGACATCAGTGTTTGGGAGGTTGACACCCTTCTTGGAAGAGATCTTTCCGTTGTTTCTTGCGCGGCAACGAATGGTCTTCTCGTCAACAATCTCCAAAACATCGAATGCGAGGACACCATCATCAACGTAGATGATACGTCCTGGCTGGATAACCTTGGTGATGTTCTTGTAATCGACATACCTGAGAAATAGCACAACATATTAGCATTGGATCTATCTCCTGATCATAGAATTATCATTGAGACTTATACGTACATGTTCTTCTCGTCACAAGCAGTAGCATACTTGTCATCGGTTGTGATGTTGAGCTCTGATCCAGCAGAGATAGGAATATCCGCATCACCAACTGTGTTACCAGTTCTAATTTCTGGACCCTTTGTATCTAAAGCAATGGCAAGTTGACGTCCAGCTTGAACTTTTTCGGCTTGACGGGCATTGTCAATAACGGATTGATGGTATTCGTATGAACCGTGGGAAAAGTTCATGCGAACAACATTGAGACCAGCTACACGGAGCTTGTTGAGAGCTTCGACAGAGTTGGTTTTAGGACCGATGGTGCAAATAATAGAAGTACGGCGATAGTTCTTGGTAGGCTTGAACTCAGTGTTGAGGTTAGCCAACCAAGCAATCTTGGAGGTTCCAGTAACTAAATGATCCATTGCGGTGGCCATTTTTCTAAATTATGGAAAAGAGGGAAGTTGAGGAATATGTAGGTAGGATTCGGTGTAGTGGGGGTTTTCGTGCAACTGTAAAGAGCCTTTTCAATTCGTCAGTTAAATGTGAGCAATCAAATTAAAAGATAAAGGTACGAACGAGAAACAGAATATTGAAATCTGCGAAAGAAGAAAGAAGGTATTAGTTTTGTGTTGTGCTGTGTTCCTCCAAGACTGTTGGTTGAAATTAAGACATTGACACGGACAAAGCGATAAAACAACCCAAGAATGCCAATATTTAAATTGTTGAGTTGGCATTCGTATATGAAGCACAAGAAGTACCAACCAAAGTAGATGATACATGAATTAAGGAATGAGAATATGAACTTACCAGTTGATTTGTTGATGATAATGAAGGGCGAATAGAATAACTCTGAAAGACCTTGTGGTGGTGTTGTATTGTTTTAATAGGAAAAGAGGAAAGATGGAGGGGGGAGGGGTAATCTTCTTTTTTTCATAACCCTGAGGGCAAAAAAAAGCAATCCGTCCGTCCCCCCTCATCTCCAAGCCATGGCTGGCCCGCCCACTATACTCGATATCCCACCCATTTCAAAGGCTTGCTACATTAGGTTAAGGTTGCAGTGAGATAGGTACGCGATAATGAATTTTTATGTCAAATATCTACTTGATTGCCTGTACCGGAACGGTACATATAATAAATCCAAGCAATTGTACCCATTGAATTACGCAGCGAGGGCGGACAGATAGATAGGATCAATAATACCGGTATATCCTCAAGTAAGTTGAGTAGATGTGGAGAATATACAATACCGGTATTGAAGAAGAGAGAAAGTATTACCATACCTGTCTGTACCTGTATGTTTATTCATTAACCCTCCTTCCTTACCTTCTTATCATTTTAACAAGTGAAATTTGGTGAAATCCGTGGCTGCTTGCATGGGCTGCTGAGCATATTTTGATACTCAGGTCCGAAAGGGTGAACAAGGTTTTAGCTATACCAGATGAAAACTATTGAGATCTTGGCTAAGTTGGGGGTTTGTCGGTCGGCCATTCTTTCGGTGGTGAAAACACTTGGGAGCTCTAGGCGCCTTGTCCGCTCGGAGAAATCAGTACGAGGAGCGAGATGCCGAGTGCCTGATATTTAAGGCATGGTTGATCGTCCTCTTGTTCGCATTTTGACCCGTGAGTTGTGAGTTGTATGTACCCGAGACTACGAGACTTATCAAACTATCAAAACTTAGAAGTCAGCTCAAAACAATCAAATAAACAAATCACAATCCAACGTTTCGCACATCAGATTATACTTGGCTTTCGGACATTTGCATTTACCCTTTCAATAATCTGATTTCAAAAAGCATATTAACTTTGCTCTCCAAGTCATAAACATGGTGGTTGGTTATCCCTCCCTAAGCTTTCAGGTCTTTCAAAACATGAGAACCTAATCAGCTCAGTTCCTCAATTTACTAACATTTGGACTCTGGGGAAAGCTCGGAAGACTTACTCATTATGCATTTGATGCTGTCCTACGTAACTATTCCTCCCTCCCCCTCCCTTATTGCGAAAGCCGAAAGGTATACTGACTTTCTTGACACAGTATCGGCATTCTTGGCTGGTATGAAGAGATCAACTGGTTTAACGTGTGTTTGCCCCTATACTTTCCTTAGCTACCATACTGCGACATGATCGACTTGCAAACCATAAGCAAAACTCGGCTTTCTGGATTTGGCGGTGTAGGTTGAAAGATATACCAGAAGGCTAACGATTCCCATCCTTCGGGACTCTAGACCTAGTCTTAAGAAAGATGTCACCGAAAACAAAGAGATTAATGGTTGGATTGAGAAGTACCTTGGAGTTGGTGAATGGGTTATGGATCAATCAGTAGCCATCGCGGGGTCATCGAGCTTCTTTGAGAGGAAGAGATGATTCAGGCTTTCGATATCGATATACAAGAAAGATGGCATGCATCTCGGATGCGCGTAGGGAACAACTCCATGGCAGATATCTTGCGAGACGGAGAACGACTGGGGTAGATATTCCACGGAGTTTTGGGCGTTTTTATGTGGATATGTCCGCTTGAGAGTGGTGGTATAACGACGATATGGCTTTAAGTTGACGGGTGGCATTCTCTTCTCTACCAGATAGGATACTTATGCGGACAAGGGAAGGAAACAAAATTGTAGCCAAATACAAAAGATGCATTGCCAACTATGTATATTTTTCTTGAAAAGGCATCTCCACATCTTGTTACCCCATGCCCGAGATACCAGCCGGATCTACCCGAAATCGATCTTCATTACTAGATTCTAAAGATTCTCCCCCCTTCTCTTGCACCTCGTCTTTCCCCTCCCCGTGTCCGCTATATTTCAGCTCCCTCTTCCGCTATGTTCCCTTCTTGGTACCCTTTCCTCGCCCTCCACCCACAAATCACCACAGAGATTCTTTCGAGTACCCATCAGATACACGGGAAACAAGACGACCTTGAGCAACAAACCCTAGGCAAGGCTATGAATGCATTTTTACAACATCTGATTCACACATGTCCTAATGTTTAGTTCATCGGGAGCTACCCATATCCATAATCTCGGCTAGCTTTGAGATATCAATTAACCACTTCTATCCTTAGGAGGAAGTATTGGAGTCGACAACTTTCTTGGCCATCTGAACTCCTTGGGATTTTGAGGGATTTTGTATGGTGATGAAGATTGAATAGAACTTTAAATATTTTTTAACATGCGATTTTAAATACCGGTATTGAATTCTGATGATTATCGACTTTCTATGGGCTATTACCCGGGAGATCTACAGGCCGGTGCTAGCCTAGATTATCCCGCAACAGCCCTATGGGATCATACTACAATCAAGCTGGCTTAGCTCCACAACACTTCACAAAAACAATGCTCAACCTCAATCCTCCAATATTTAGCTAATGCTACTCGCATCAATAGCATAATCTTTGGCAGAAGCTTACTTCATTCATAATGCCAACGATAATTTCTTACAAATTATCCGTTGGATGAGAGTGTTCATCCTCGGAAAGCAGAATCGCAATGCTACCGCCGCCTACTCTAAGCTTTACAATTCCCTCTATACACGACGGTTCGAGTCTTGAATGTCGCATCTACCATCCAACATGCCTGGCGCCTACTTCTATCTCGCAGGTCTTACCGTGGAGAAAGAAGGCTGCTATTGTTGCCCACCCGTATGCGCCTTTGGGAGGGAGCTACGATGATGCTGTGGTTGATTTAATTGCTTCCAGTATCTTGAAGGAGGGGTTTGTTGTAGGGACCTTCAATTTTCGGTACACATAACTGTTCAACTCCTATGATATTATTGGGTTCTATAGTTCACTAACTATCTGCAGTGGTGCGGGCTCTTCCAAAGGACATACTTCATGGTCTTCCCTACCCGAACAAAAGGATTATATATCATTTATCGGATTCATCGTAACTTATCTGCATCACCTTAACGTGCAGTATTCATCCAGGCCACCGAAATTTACACAATCCGAGTCCCAACTCCAAAATCTCACTCCTGTCCCATCACAACGCTTATTCAAGCCTTCAAATGATAGCTTGTCTAGTAGACCTACGTCTGCGGGGTCAGATATTGAGACCTTCGATGCGCAGCCTCTCTTACTGCTTGCAGGCTACTCATATGGATCTCTTATTACAATAAATCTTGAACCGAGCCTTTTCAGCATCCTCGCTCCATTTCAGCAACCAGCCTCTGGGAGTGCTCACGCAGACATAAGATCTCGAGCACGATTCTTAGCTACCCAACAGAACGAAGCAATCGAAACTAAATATGCGTTACTTCGAGCAGGAAGTCGTTGGAGAGGTCGTAGTCTACACCTGGGGGAACAGACAACAAATCATAGCACTCGAATTTCTAGCTCGGGTATTCGAATGGGTGGTGATGAAGATATAAGAAGGACTAGTCATGATATGTATGGTTCCGGAGTGAGACGATCATACTCGGTAGAAAAGCCGATGAAAATTAGGAAGAGTTTGGATAGAATCAAATCTGTCATTAATCATGGATCGCCACGGAGAGGTTCAAGCTATAATTCGACGGCTAATCGAAGTCAGGATAGTGACGCGAATGTGGAAAATTCGGAGAAGCATACTCAAGATAAAAAAGGCGATACTACGGATATCCTTGGGGATAATATCAAACTGGCCTACCTACTCGTTTCACCTTTACCTCCTGATGGCATGATCAATAACTTGGCCAGTATTGGAAGTTTTAGGCCGGCATTCCTTTTCGGAAAGCAAAACAACAAAACGGAAAACGATGTTAAGTTCACAATCGATCCTACTTTGGTTATCTATGGGACCGGTGACTTTTTCGTTCATGTCAAGACTTTTGAACGTAAGTTAACTTGACTCTCGTTCGCGATGACCGGGTACTGAAAATTATCTCACAGGCTGGACCGAAAAACTGTCAAGTATATGCAAAAGTAGAGGCCTCGGAAGTGAAACCACTTTCAGACATGAAGAGATAGCTGATGGAGATCATTTTTGGAGAAACTATAGAGCGACCAGTGAGCTGAGGGAGACGATTAGGGAATTTATGTTAGAGATTCTTGGGTGAGTTGTTCATATGGTTCGGTATCGACTACTAATGATTAATGATAACAATAATGATAATGAAAGGAAAATGAACACATCCAACAGTCACTTCGAGACCTGCCACCTAAGATTTTACATTACAATTCCCCTCTTGTTGATTGAATAAACGGACGCTAATAGCAAGATAGCCACTAGTGTGATATCTATATCTATATCTTATAACAATTTTATGTATCTGTATCACATCGTGTCGGAAGATAATAATTCTAATAGGGGATGGGATGAGATGAGATGGGAATAATTTGAACTTGAAGGATAGGATAGGAAATCTTTCGTCTGATATTCTGAGTGATTGTTGGGCAAGAGATGTTTTCTTCTGCAGGGTCTGTTGGAGAGAGAGGAAGGGGGGAATACTAGTAGGGGTGTTGCTCTTTTATTTTGTTTTGTTTTCTTTTATCCTGTTTATATTACTTCTCAGAAGTGTTACTTACTCGTACTTGTTTGTATGTTCTGCTGGGAGGGTTGAGTTAGTTGACTCTGTTTTCATGTTATGGTGGGGATGATGGGGATGGGGATAAGGATGGGGATAGGGATGAGAATCTTATATGACTTGATTGTTTCCTGTTTATTTTATTTTTATTTATTTTTATTTCATTTTACCGAACTTCATTGTATTGTGTTGTATATACACGCATATACAGCAACACAAATATAGTACTAGAGCATATACAAACACAAGATAAGCGAAGACAAACAGGTCTAATTCAGGGGCTCTTATTTTATTTTATCTCATCTGATTTCATCTTATCTCATTGAATAATATAAAATAAAATCCAAGTGGGTTCCAAGGAACAAATATGCTGGAGTTTCGATCTGATTCTAGTAGATGATATGGTATTACAGTGTGATACTTTGTTGGAGCTGGAATCTGGGGGGGAGGGGGGAGGAGAGTAAAAGTTGGGTTTTGGTATGGCTTGGAGTATATATAGGTACAATACATACATACATGTGTTTTACCTTGTACTGTACTGTATTGGTGGAAAATCAAGTAGAAAGTAGGGTGAATGGGAAATATGTGAAGGCGTGTCAATGATGCGAGGACATGAACAATATCCAAAAACTCCAGTTTCGGATTTGGGATTGACGTTGGGTTTTTGCTTCGATGTAGATTTCTTAACTTTGTATTGGAAATATGGGAATATTATATACGGTAGTTCCGTCATCGGGTTTTTGCTGTATGGATAATATAATATGATATGATATGGCTTGGGGGTTCATGTATTAGTTACTCAATAGTCACGAACCAACAACTCTCAGTTGCGAGAAATAGGCTGAATGATGTTATGAGACAAGTACAAGTCACTACTTGATACAGTGGTATCGAAATGACACCAAGAGTTAGTGTTAGTTACACAATCGAAATTTTGAGAACGTGGGAGGCGATTGCGATGGTACGGGGGCTCGTACGGACGCCCACAAGCACTTCAATCGTGGGGATGGTTACATATGCATATGATTTCATGGACATTTCAGTCTTGATGTACCTGTATGCAAAACGATTTCATTAAACCTTGATCATCAGACAAGTAATGACAGAAAATCCCAATAAACTTCAAGAACAAAACTCATTCTCTCAGCACCAGACTCAAACTATGGATTGGCAAAATACCACCAGTAAGCCCCGAGCAATTTGCTTCCTTCAATATAGTTCTCCTTGTTAATCTTCTCATTAGGACCATGTGCTCCATCATCCGACATTCCTACTGGTAATAACATGATACTTTTATCTCCCAACGCATTCTGCAAATCGAGTGTTACCCCGATACTATAGATTTTGTCATATCATCAGTCAACCGAAATACTCATCACATCAAGATTGAAAGAGGCAAGACAAAAACAGAAGACTTAGACGAACCTTCCTCCTTCACGCGTCAAATCACATCCTTTATTATAAACTCTCTGCGTAGCCGCTTTGCCAGCAGTAAAATTAGAGTCGTCTTTCGACCCCAGCCAATACGGAGCCGATTCCCCGAATAATTCCACTTTACACGTATTCTTACTCCCGAGTTTCTGGAACTCTTGTTCTAGATACCGGATTGTGCGATCGGTCACCGCTTCCTGGTTCATGCACGGCACGGTGCGAATGGAAAATTTAGCCGTCACCTTGGGATAGATAGCCGTTGTCTGATCGGAGCTTGAGTCCGCACCCGCGATGCCGTGAATGGTGAGCGACGGATATCGAAATCGATGCATGAGGGTCTCCTCGGGGTTGTCATAGATATTAGCATCGCTGCCAATCGTATTCTGAAAATCCTGCGTCGTGAATTCGATAGTCGCATAATCGGTAATCTCTTCCGTGGAAACCTGCTCGACTAGTTCGTTGATACCAGGGATCAAGATGTGACCCTGCGAATTGACGAGTTTGGAGAGCAGAATCACGAGGTCGGTCATGGGCTCGTAGACACAGCCTCCGAACATGCCGCTGTGGAGCTGCACGCCGGCGTGTGCGATGGTTAGGTTGAAGTAATTGATGCCGCGGAGTCCGTAGGTCAGACAGGGCTTGCGGGTTGTGAGCCAGTAGTTGTCCGAGATGCAGGCTGCGTCGACGTGCTCGAAGAGAGTGTGGTGGGATTTGGCAAATGCGGCAAATCCAATGGATCCGGATTCCTCCATTCCTTCGAAACAGAAGATGAGATTGACGGGAACATCGATCTTAGCCTGCTGGTAGGCTTCTAGTGCGTTGAGCCATGCGAGAACGGGTCCTTTGTCATCGGTAGAGCCGCGGCCGTATAGCTTTCCATCTTTTTCTTGGAGGGTGAAGGGTTTGGTTGTCCAGCCGTCTCCTGGGGGCTGAACATCATAATGGCCGTAGATTAGGATGGTTTTTTTCTTGCTATCATGTACCTTTGGGTATTTGGCGATAATGACATCAGGAAGCTGGAGGTCGGTGCCTGGTTGGATCCCAAGTGGACACCGTTCCACAGATGCTTCTAACCCCCCTAGTTGCGTTGCCAGAAAATCCGTCATCTATACAGCGTATCAGAATACAAACTGGCGAGTGCTCCTAAAAGGAAAAACGAAAGTCTATACATACAGCGTAAACCTGTTTCCGCCCTTCAAGTGTTTGATCGGAGGAAATGGATGGGATCTTGACCGCGGGCGCGAGCCCTATTCTCTTGTCAAAACTCCGATTCTCTCATCATATGGGGAGATTTGACTTACTGTCAACAACGAAGTGCGTGGCAAGATCATCGATCCTATACCAAGCGTAACATAGTCAGTAGCTAGCAGCATCTTCAAAAGTTACTCATAGTATTAACCCAAACGTATACGTACTTTTGAAACACCAGGTCCAACTTGTCGGTAGCCATGGCTGATTATTGAACGTAATCTGTCTTTTTGGCAAGAGATACTGGATTGTAGAATAAGGGGTAATATCAAACTGGATTTTGTAACTTTATAAAGAAGTGAGGAAGCCAAGAAGAGGAAACTCTTACTTTCTGAAAATCAACCCTATGCTAGAAGGATTCACGACAATATATACATAATCAACCCCTCACCACTTCTCCATCAATCCTCGCACAAGAATCATCCCCCGCATTGTTAATCACCCCATAACGACGTAAATGAACATACTTATCTTCTGCAACAACACGAAAAGCTGGCTTCACAACTTATTCGGTATCACTGTGGCGATATCATTCAGCTGTGTATAAACACCTCGCTTTGTGACACGACATATTTGGTATTACTCTTTGAAAACATGATTCCCCAATGTATCACCTTCGACAGTGCGGGGTTCTCTGGATCGTATCATTGTGCCAAAGGAAGTTTATAATTTCTATATGAGTTTTGTTTTAATTTCGAGGATTTCTGGGTATATTCATATCTGGGTATACAGGTTCTGATGTTTTATTCTCTAGCTACAGTAGTCCAACTTGAATTGGGAATGTAGTTCAATAAAACTAAGATGGTTATAAAATAGTAATTTGCAGAGATGAGGCCATTGCGCCATACTACTCGAGTAGTATGAGATAGAAATTGTAGTGCCCAGAATCGTAGAACCAGAGTAACTCAATTTCCTAGCACATTTTGATATATTAACGAGTAAGAGGATAGCTGTAGGTATGCATCTGCAGATGGCATTAAAGAGAGATGATAGGCGAGGCAAAATATAGCGAAAAAGAAGAACGAATGAATGTTGTAGGAAACAGGAGGCAGGAAGCAGGAAGCAGGAAACAGAGAGGGAATATAAAACAAGAAGCTTCAAATTCATGCTTATTAACCTTGATGCATCTTTTATTCTTTCCGGGAACCACTACATTTCTGTCTGTATTACTTTTAGATACAATGAATAAGGTACTTAAGTTGTCCGTTTTCAAATAGTTTAATTGGGCAACACAGCTCAATAGGTAAGAAGTTAGAACTCTATGGAAAGATAGCTTGCACAGGCTAGCTAGACTACCGTGTCATATGAAGCAGTGATGCTCTGATAGGATTAACATGTATAGCTAAGCTGTATCAACTAAAGGAAAAGTATCTAGGAGTATAAAAAGTAGAAAGTAGTATACATACCGGTACCTATCTATCAGCCAATCACATCCATCCAAACCCCCTTCTTATATGACCCTCGGACTTTTGTTGCACATCTACACAATATGTTATTTCAGTCTCTAAATGCTAATCATCAAGATATATGGAAATGATGCTATTACAGTCCATTTCAGTCCTGAATGAACTGAATGAACATTGGTAGAACGAATATAAAAAATCTCTCCCTCTAACTTTGAAGGAGTAAAGATCTTGCTTAGAGATTCACCGCACCTTGAGTCGTATCTTATCGAAGAAAAAGGGAAGGATAGAACCTTTGAGGAGATCGTGAGATCGTGAGATTGATGATCGTCAGGTATACATACACATTAAACTTAAGCGATACCGACGAAGAAGAATGGATGTGATCAAAGGAGTATTATACAATCTAGACGTCGATTGTATACTTGGAAGCTACTCTACAAGTGAAAAAACTTCGTAGAAGAGCTTTACGATTTAGGAGTTGATTATATACTGTACTCGAGTATATGCCTAGGGGTATCAAATCTTAGGTCTAGGTCTGAATGAGAATAGAAAGAATGAAGCAAGAGAACCCCCCCCCACCCCACCCCAATGATCCCGCCAACCGTAGAAATCCCGAACCTCAAATAATTTCCCTCATTATCGATACCGGCATCACCACAATACCGCATCCTCCAATTGACACCATACCTCACCTCACCTCACCTCACCTTATCCTCCCCCCATCCACCACCACCACCCACTCAAAGATGGTCGTACGAATCCGACTCGCGCGCTTCGGACGCAAAAGAGAACCATTCTACAACATAGTCGTATCACAAGCCCGGTACATATTTTTCTCTCTCTCTTCCTTTCCCCTTCCCTTTCCTCAAACCCCAACTAATTCTCCCTCCCCACAGCTGCGCACGCAACAGTCTGCCCCTCGAAGTGCTCGGCACCTACGATCCGATTCCACACGCACCAGCCGATGGCGAAGGTCAGAAATTTAAAGATATTCGGCTCGATAGTTTGAGAGCGAAATATTGGTTGGGCGTGGGGGCGCAACCGACGAAGACGGCGTGGAGATTATTGAGTATGGTGAGTTGAGTTGAGTTGAGTTTTGTTATGTTATGTTATGTTATTTATGAAGGTTCTTTTGGGTTGAGGGGAGGAGGTATTGATGTGATGAGGGAAAGAGGATGATGGTTTAAGGAAATAGAGGATGGGAGGTGCGGAAAGAAAGAAAGAAAGAAAGAAAGAGAAGATATGGGGAGAACTGCATCGACAGATCATTACGATGGGAAAACATCGATATGAAAAATAAAGAAAGAAAAGGAAAAGGAATAAGCTAATAAGACCCCCTCTCATTAATAGGCCGGAATCCTCGAACCCCAATACACACCCAATTCAGGGAAGCCCACGCTACCGACCTCTTCCAAACCAATTTTAAAAGCCGGTGTTTAAGCTTTGGTTATGCGATTCAAAGCCGATGGTTTCGATTTGATTGAAGATGGATTGGATGGGTTTACGAGATTGAAGCAGAGAGAGGGAGGAAGAGAAAGAGGATGCATGACCCAAGAATGATATCTATAGAGTGACTGGGAGGAAAGGCTTGCTTCTCTAACAATAGAGATGCAGGAATGGATGAGAAAATGAAGGAGGGTGTTGGGGGGTGTATCTTACGTACATTATGTTCTTATATGCAAAAGGGTGAATCAGGGAGAGAATATGACATGAGGGAGGGAGGAGATAGGCATTCACAGTCATGGATGGATGGACCATGGGATGATGAATTGCAGTGATGATATGATATCACAGGACGAACATAAACTGGCGTTCGCCCATTTGTAAAAATAGGCGTTGGGAATCATATAAAATCGAATCACCTATGAACAGACAACAGAATCGATCCTAAAAATGTTCAAAAATGATATCTTCAATTGTGACAAAAAGGCCGTTATATATATCCTAATGCCCAAATCCTATTTACATATTTCCAAACAGACCAAAAAGTATGGCACTAATGAAGGATCAAACATCATCTTGTTCAATTTTTATAACCAATACCATCCCAAATGCCACATGAACGCCCGGCGCCTTGCCAATTTATGATTTCAGATGCCGTATAACTTAAAAGGAAAACCCTCATCAATCAATCTCAATGCCCCTGCGCAGTGAAGAATAAGTTGGTCGTCAGACAGATGACCAATACGCATATGCCATAAATAGCCAATGCTAAAGATAGCTTTCGTAAGATGGTTTTGCGCCAAGGCACAGTCTTTTTGATGGATTGGCCAAGTAGACCTTGACCTTCCTCTTGTTCTTCATCCGAATCTGTTTCATCATCCTCCTTTGTCAATCGTTGATGGTGAATTGAATCTGGGGATGAAATCTTGTAGTAGAACAGTCCTGGTAAAATGAAACTAATGCTTGTACTACCTGTGCTTCCAACGTATGCAAGTACTTTATCGAGCGATGACACGGTAATTGCTGTAAAGTAGCTAAGAGTAATAATAACTGTGGTAATGATTGCGAAGCGTGTTTCACTAATAGTTTCATTTCTTGTGGCAGGTCGGACATAGCCGCCGGATAGTAAAGGAGCGGATCGAGCAGGTGATCCATTGGGTGAATGGCGTCTCTGCCATGAATTTGGGCGCCACTTCAAGACTGCATCAACTGATGCTCTACAAGGATGTACTTGAAGTGGATAGGAGAACATGACGAGAATGACAATGGCTGCTTTAGCAATTGTTGAAGCAGTAGATGGGATATCTGTACTTGTTAGATTCGTAAGACGCAGCTGTAGGTAGTGATGTGGAAACTTACACATTCCAACAATGTTTCCCTTCACAGCATTACCAAAAGACAAATAACCTGTGATGGCAACTAAAACATATATCGAAGCAGCACTGCCAATACTTGCCACAACAACACCTGTTGTTCGCTTAGGTGAGTTGTCTTTGATCTCATTCAGAATGGAGAACATCTATGATTATCAGTATATCAACGACGCCCCTGGGTAGAAACTACTCACATTCTGGTGGCAAGTATAAGCAAAGACAATGACGGGGAAACTCTGTAAAGTTGGGACTATTCCTCCCCATTCAACCCCTCTAATTGGACCTCGGTCTGCCATAGTATCTCCCTTGAAAAAGTGATATACCACAAGTATAACGAGGTACCCAATGGAAACCAGAGCCACAATACTAGTATACTTCAAGGAATCAAGACGTCTTAGGTATGAGAGCGGAATAACAACAAACCTAGATAATAGTCAGTATAATAATCATATGAAATGTATCAGTGCAAACTCACATAAAAACCGTCACCCAGAACTTTCGATCCATAAGAAGTGGTATGGACTCTGCTCCCTGGTTGAAGCCCGTTGCAACTCCTGGCATTAGATCACCAATGATGATCAAATAACTAACGCCCACACCGAAGCATTTGATAGCAATAGCCGCATCGAAAATGACCGCTGCATTTGGGTAGGTGATTTGTGATAATGCGAAGAAAGAAGCCGTCCCTCTGTCAAGATATCTGGCGCATCGAGATTGTAAATATAACCCAAAAGCTGCCATCAACCCCGACCATACTATAACGAATGTTCCGAGTAGTATTCCCATATGTGACATTGCTAAAGGCATGGCAAGTGTACCGGCACCGACGACTAAGAGGTTCAATATCAGCATGATTCTTTGAAAGCTTAAGGCAGAGCTTACTAGTATTGAGAAGGTTGACATTGCTACTAAACCAAGATGCTTGCCCATGGGGTAAGTTCTGTTCTTTTATTGTCCGACTTGATTTCCTCCTGCACGCGAGCATCAGTTAAGTCCTCATAAGAAGCCCTTCTTTCTTGATCCATTTGCTTACCTCGAGCCACGGCTAGACTCTGAGCCGCTGCCACTTGGGCCACCAGCATTTTGATATGAAGCCATCTTGTAGTTGTATCGTCCTCCTTCTCTCGAGGTGTCGGTGAGTGCGTACACTGTTCGAGTATGATTGGCGTAGGTATTCGTGCGGAGCTCTTGAAGAACTGTCCTGATCCTACAACTTTCTCAACAACACCATTCCTGTTTGCGTACAGTCGTGAATATCTTCTAGAGTATCGTCCGTCGTTTTAATCAGTGGACAAATTGATTGTAATTCTCGAAATGAATGTCGCGCAACCAAGTGGTAATCGCACCTAATTACGAAGGGCCAATAAAGTAGTTGGCGAAGCGGTATCAACCGCCAGGGCTTGAAGATTGCGGGCGTTTGCCAAGCTTAAGCTACCGAATCTTAGACTTAACCTTGTCAGCCTTGCAGTATGTACTACCGGTACCTAGGTCCTCAGTACATCATTTGATATCTTTTCCCCAGATCAGTTAAGAACATTGAAATTCACGATACTTCCCAACATTGAATGTCAATACTTCACAATGGATAATACGTTTGATAAGACAGCTTCGGAAACTATTGATCTCTTAGAAGCGCGACTACGGAGGATAGAATATTCGGTGTGTGGCCATATTGATACTACATCTATTACGAGCTCCGATGTATCTATATCTGCGTATGAACGACTTGCAGATTTAGAACATATTCTACATGGACTTGCTTCGAAATCAAGGGTTATACAGGATTTGTTGAAATTGCGTGAGTTTATTCTATCTGGAACGATGTAGACATAGTCACTAATGGCTTATAGATGCAAGATACCCCGACCTCTTTCAATCCATTGATCCCGATCAACTCCCTACTACTCTCGATACATCTAGTATTTTATCTATAGTATTAGCATCTGCCAGCTCATATCCATCAACTGCCTCTCGGTTAACATCAATTCTTGACATGCCAATTCCATCAGCAGAGTTGTCCGCCCAACTGATCAATTTACAGCCAAGAATCGCGAAAGTCGAAGCTCTTCAAGTGGCACAAAATGCGGACCTATCAGCTCTGAGGCAAAGAACAGCAGCGGCTATTCAACGTTGGTATACTGTCGATGTATTGCGGACTGGTGAAAGTTGGGCAGAGTTGGAAGAAAGAGTACAACAAGTGGAACAAAAAGTCCGGAGAGCCACATTGATGAAACGATTGGATGATGATATGGCTCAGGAGTGAGATTCGTATCTTGCAAGATGAACACCTTTTCAGAATCTTGGTATCTTCTGGTGGGACAAAAATCCAAATCGACGTCATTGGGAAGTGAGATGAACGAGAAATATCTCTGGGTCAAAGCAACATCGAAATTGAGATGTGATCATGAGTCCACTCTACCGGTATATGAGTGATGTTGCAACATTCCCCTATTGCTTTTGATAAGACGATGATACAAAGTTGAGCAGACGGGAGAGCTCAGAGATTGTATGATTCGCGTCTCAGATATTGGCCGTGAGCACATCAACGGTCCGAGCTATGCCATACTAGATATTCTAGGTAACCTTCAGATTTGTCTGTAGCATTTGCTGTATTTCCCTTGTCAAGGGATGAACAGTGATTACCTGGTGGAAGTAGTTGATGAGTCCGAGCTGGATGCGCTTCGAAGACGGAACATACCCCTATAGCTATCAAATGGAAGAATACCATATGTCCAAGTCGATTCTCGATGTGTTCCAATACATCTTTCCGCTGAAACGTGCATTTTATAGTGCTATCACAAACCATTGTGATGTCGTATGGCACCAGAGTATCTGAATAAGCTGATCTTTGCTTGATGAGGGCGATAAGTCCAGGCTCTATTTGATATCCTCTCACACTCTATATTTATCCTGGACTTTGGGCATATATAGCACGAGCCATCGGAAATGTGGGGGAGGCGTTCAATTGTAGTAGAGATTGAATTTGGCGGAGACTTAGCAGATGCAGTTTGATGAATATTATAACCGTTAGAAGGAGCATATAGATAGCTTTAGGAAATGATACTTATTGTTACGCAAAAATGCAAGCAAATGCTAGGTTGATGGTGTAACTTTAGTCATATACTGATATTTGATAAGACAGGCTTAAAACTTCTCTCAGAATCTTCCTTTTGACATAATGCTATAGATACACACACACACGGCTACCAAGCGTTCTTGTCCATGAAGAAGAAGACTACCTAGTATCTATCTAGTACCGGTATAGCAGGAGTGAGTAGTCGTATCGCCGTGAGCCTTGGAGGTGTGTTGAATCCCCATTTGCGTTTGATAGGTACACCGATATAATATATACCTACCTACCTAGTACCCATGCATACCTGCCTGCACACTACTGCCAGGAACCAGAGCAAAGCTTCCAGGTCCGTGTGTAATACATACCGGTAATAATGCAAAGGTACAAGATTTCAGTGGATCTTTAAGGAGTTTATGAAAATTTACCGAGAATGATTAACCTATTATTGTTAAAGAAAAGGAAAAGGAAGGTTGGTCCCTGAATGTTGAAACGTGGATGATCTTAAAGTCCAGAGTCTTGAGATGAAATGGGCTATGTACTTGTATGAACTAATGGAATTGATGGAAATGGAGATTAATGGGGAATTTACTTTCAATTATTGCTCGAAAAACTCTTTTGGGTGAAGCTTGAGAATTGAGAGAAGATTTGATGGATTTGCTATAGAGATTTTTGTGGTGAGAGAATTGTCTATATATAACATACAATAACGTCAGGTACAAAATGAATCTATCTCCTACTATCTAACTACAGCTAAAATCAAACTTTGAAACAAATTAGACCCGAAATCTAGAAACCACAGAATAGACTATAAGGAACTAACACTAAAGCAAAATAAATCCCCTAAAGCGTGCGTATTGCCCCATCATTCAATCAAATACAACCAATACTATACGATTAACAATTGACGCCGAGCATCAAATCTTATAACACAATGAGTTATTTTCAAAGATTGATCTCGAGAGAGGGGATTCAATACTCGAGTATAAGTATAAGAGATATAGAACATGAAAAGCTAAAAGCTAAAAGGCTATAAGAACAATATAGAAAGAAATATTGGAAAACAGATTGAAAATATAGTAAAATATAGTAAAGGTATAGTAAAAGTAAATGAAATGAATGAAATAGGGACAGCTCTGTGCTTAATCGGATAGATATTAGAGGAAATGGCATAAATCCTAAGCCTTACTCTAATTTATCAATTCAATTCTTATTGAAAATCAATACAATTAGTTCATCTATTCATTATTTTAGCTTTTTGATACTCTAGATCTAGATCTAAATTCTCTACTTAGAAAGTTTGTACACAGCTTTACATTTATATTATTTCGGACACACCCATTCAGTCTAAACTCATACTTTATATTCTTTTTTGTCGTATCGCTTTGCATGCGTCTCACCACTCACTTCCTCAACCCCAATACTACCCTACCTACTTTTGCTGCACTCCTGGCAGCCACATCCATTCATTCCCCCCCCCTCCCCCATTCATTCATCCATTCGGGAACTCACACGCATTGTTCTCAAGCTAATTCTCAATTCGTTCACTCAAACTCTCTTCCTAAACTTCTACCCTATCCTGGTTTATTTCTTGCCGTTGCACGTATCATCCCCTTTTCTATCACGCAACCTCCACACGACCTTCAATCTTATCACACTCACACTCTTTTAACATTCTCACTCATCGTCGTGATCTCGATTTCTTTTCCAAATAGGATCGCTGCTGCTGCTGGGCTGTGGTTAGCTTTTCGACACGATAGTCAAATAGCGATTGCGTTGCGTCGATTTCATCCGGATAACGAATTGCTTTGCTTCACTTTACTGAAGCAGGTTTCCTTACTTCGGTCACAGTCACTGTAACTGAAACATCAATTCGACAACACCAAGTTATTCTACGAAACTCTTCAATTTTTGATTCTCTTTTTACCTCTTCTTCATCTTCGATATCCAATTTGTTCCATTGAATCGAATGCCCATGTTTGCGACGATAATACCTGGGCGACTTTAATAATTACTTTCAACAACAAACTTTCGCTCGATCTTTTAAATCCTCCTTACGCCGTACGTTTCATTAAATTCGCCATCACTACGCAAAATGAACGGTCAATCGGATTACAAAGGACGGAGGACAGCGGGGATGCGTGGAATGAGTATGGATAATATCCTTGGAGATCCATTCGCGTTGGCTACCATATCTATCGCTATGGTATGTATTTTAAGGAGACGCGGATATACGCTGCGCCTCATTTCACACGATGCGATTGTTACTGACATGAACAATTGATAGCTTGCATGGTTTATTGCTTTCATTGGATCGATACTAGCGACTGCAACACACGCATCTGGTGACGGATTCCCAAATTATTCATGGTTTACTATCGCATATATGCTATGCTGCATTCTAGGTATATTCATCGTGATAGCATCGGATACGACTCAAACCTACCATGTGGCTATCGTTGGATTCCTGGCTACTGGACTTGTACTAACAAGTTCATCTGTCAATTCGTTGATTTATTCTTCAAATGGAGCGAAAGAAGCAACCGCTGCTGGACATATCCTACTTTCTATGGTCAATGTAAGGCTGACTCTTTGGGAGGTCTAGACCCCTTGCTAACATTGAATCTAGATTGTCTGGATTTTTTACTTTGGATCAACACCTTCGGCTGTACCTCGAGCATACCTTGATTCTTTCGCCCTTCACAAAGACCACAGAGCATCATCATCAGGAAGAGGAATGTCTACTGCTTATGGAAATGGATATGGAAATAATCGACCGGATACTTCAATCTCTTCAAACGTTCCACCACAAATGTATACATCAGCGCAATTAGGTGGGTTTGAAACATCATCACCAGTAGCAGGATTCCCAGGAGGTGCTGCGGGAGCAGAACGTAATTCATCACAACCAAGATTCGGAGCGAGCAACCTTGGACCACCACCGAATGGAGGAATGAGCTCAGAACCCACGGTAGGAGAAGTGGTACAACCTACAGAATATCCATACCGTGCGAAGGCCATCTACTCTTATGATGCCAATCCCGATGATGCAAATGAGATAAGTTTCGCCAAACACGAAATATTAGAAGTCTCAGACGTAAGTGGGAGATGGTGGCAAGCCAAGAAAGAAAATGGAGATACCGGAATAGCGCCTTCGAATTATCTGATTTTATTATAAGGATGATTAAGGTTCTTGGAGATGCCATACTGAAAATATCAATATGAAATACACAACTTCGTTGATAGGACTGGGAATAGGGAATATATCAAAGGGGCGGGGATGGAATTAGTTTTTTCCAGAGATTAATGGAATAACTGGAGTGCCATTATGGGGTTCAAGGAATTTTTGTTTGGAGTTTATGTAATAAAGTCAATGTGTTACGATTGGGAATTTCTTTTCATTGCTTTTCATCTAACTTTTACTTTTTATTCTTTTTTTTTGATCTTTTAGCCTCTGGCTGTTTGCTAGTTTATCCTCCCTTCTCCGATTCGCTCTTGTTTTCATGTTGACAAACAATGCCAAAGCAAATCATACAGCCGCGGATGGATTTGGGAGTTTGGGAGTGGCCAACTACCTGGCTAGTTTGAGAATTTTACACACCTAGTTTAGTGAAATAGGGAGCGAGCAAGGAATTCAGTGGGTAGGACTGTTCATGCAGTGGATGGTTGGTTGATTCTGATTGACCAATCTTGAATCTCACACTTGGCAGAGTGAGGAATTGTATGTGGGTGGGTGGGTGCAGATAATGAAACTGACACTGAGATGGATTGGGGATGAATGGTCGAAGGGAGATGGAATGGGATTGAGGAGTTAGTGGGGGTGGTTGCGGGGGTAGGGCGGGGTGGACTTGATCATAAGATATATACTTGAGTAAGGTAGAAAGGAATACAAATGGAAAGAAATGGAATCATGTGAGGTTTTGTTTGTTTGTTATATTAAATGGAGTATCAATACTTGGCTGTGAATTTGATATATACTACAAAGCTAGGTAGGTATCCGTACAATCTTCGTCCTTTCTGTTCTAGTAGAAAGAAAGAAAGAAAGAAAGTGTACGAGTGAGTGATAAAGAGGTGAGGGAAGTTGGCTAGATGTGTGTGGTGCGAATGGAGTATAGAGAATATTTACTCAATAGATAGTTTATATTCTTTAGAGATAGAGGATTAGGATTAGCATTGGGTTGAGGTTGAGTGAGTGAGTGAATAAGTGCTTATTCGGATGAGCTTTTGCTCTTTGCTCTTTACTTATGAGCTATTACCAATGAATGGAGAATTGGGTGGGAGTTGGGATTGAAAATTAGGATTCCTTGGGACCTTGGGTAGAGGGGAGGTGAGGTAGAGGTGAAGGAGGTGAAGGAGGTGAAGTTAGTAGAGTGAAGTGAGTAAGGTGAAGGAGATAGAGGAGGTGGAGGAGGTGAAGTGAATACATACTAGGTACATACTACATACCTACCTACCTGACTACCTACCAAAGTACCAATGGGCCAAGTGCTTCTACTACTCGAGTATATGTTAGATACCCATATCAAAGAAGATAGCAGAGATATCGTGGAGGTACCTAGGTAGAGTCCGGATGAGGAGTAGATTAGTGCGGCGGTCAGGATTAGCGTGGTGAGGTTTAGTGTAGTGAGGATTAGCGGATAGGCTTTATGGAGGTAATCCTAATTAGGCTTGGACTCGTGTGGTCAGGCTTAGCGCGCTCAAGTCTGGGGGAGTTCGAATGATTGAATGAATGAATGTACTGTATTTATTACGTTTTGTTAGGGGTGGCAATGAAATGAAATGGAAACAGTATCTCGAGTATGTGTGCAGGTATGGTATGAATGTATGTGGTACTGAATTACAAAAATAGGGATGTATATTGATGTACGGGAATGGGATGGGGATAGGATAGGATAGGGATGGGGATGTGAGTACTAGGTTTGGGGAGAAGAGAAGAGGGAAGAGGGAGTGAAAGGGGAAATTGCATTTGGTCTTTCGGATGGGGGGAGAGGGGAGATGCATATGCGCGATGATATATATGGTATGGACCGTATGGTAGTTGTGAGTTTTAGTCTTGGAGGTTGAAGTTTTGAAGATTGAGCACGAATCCACGAGAAAGCTTATGAGGGAATCCGAGAGATCGATATTGGAGAGGCGCTATTGATGATGAGGATGAGGATATGGATGAGGATGAGAATGTGTGGACAGGCGAGGAATATACAATTTAGATGTTGGTATTCGAATTCATCCGTTGTTATGATTCAACGTTATTCTTGGTGTTTGTTGATGTACTCGAGTAGGTATTGATGATAGAAACTGAGACTTAGATTTAGATCAAGGAGATACATACTCGAGTATATCATATCACATCACCCTTCGACGAGAGCGCGTGAGAATCATAATTTATTACTTATAACGACGGTATTAAGGCTCGAGCTTAGATATCGGATTTAGATTTCGAGAATCGAATGGAATGGTAAAGTAAACTTACAGATGAAGAATAACCTTCTCTTCTCTCCCTTCCCTTCAACCTTTAGGAAATTAGAATTATGAAATTATAGCAAATAAAGAGTGGGAAAGAGTGGGATACAGTAGGAGAGGGAAAAGTAGAGAAAAAAGCAGAGTCAAAAAGGCGAAAGAGAGAAGAGTACCTCAAGAATCAAGAATCCAGAATCTAAATTATAAAAACTAACTCTCAATCAGCATGAGAATTTCCCAATCGATTCTCATTCTCACTCCCCCTTCCCCCTCATATCTCTCATATACCCATTCCTATCCCTATCTCCATCTCTATTTCTATCTTTATCTTTATCTTTATCTTTATCTTTCTTCCATTCTATTTCTATTTTTATTACTATCCCTTTTATATTCATATACCTTTCCTATTATTTTGCTTCCTTATCTTCATCTCCATACCCATATCCATACCCATCCCATCCCCCCTTTCCCCTCCATACACCCCTCTCATATCCCCATCCCCCTCCCGCCTCTTATATCCCATCCCATCCCATCCCACCCCCCCTCCACCTCCCTTCAATTTCCAAATTCCAACCCTCATCTCCATCCCCATCCCTATCTCGCAAAATCACAAAACAGCCAAGTAAGTACCTAGCTATACAAACAAACAAACAAATATACAAATTCGATCTCATCTCCCACTTTACCTTATATATATATTTTTTTAGCTCTGGGGATTAGGGTATCAGGTAAGCAACACTGATTGGTATTTATATTTATACTCTATGTAAGAAAAAGCATTCCTGTGAACACCACCTCCTTTTTGTTTGTAAGTAAGCGAAAGGGGTGGTATGGTATAGTATGTAGGAATTGGTGAAATTTCATATCATATTATATATTGTACTTAATGTTGAGTTAAATTAAAGTCAGTCAAGTCAAGTTAAGTCAAGTCAAGTCAAGTCAAAGTCAAATCAAATCAAATACTTAATCCTCAGTTTATTGTATTCATTGATACTCAAATACATTACTAACAGTCACCACACATAACATAAGAAAAGGAAAAAAAAAGTTCCTTCACCATCCATTCATCCATTTCAATTCATCTGCGCTTCGTCTCTCTCCATGCATTTTTGGGGGAAAAATGATCAATTGTATCCCATAAGACAAGAAACAGTTTCGCATAACCCCGCCTACCCGCTACCATATGGTACTAGTACTACCCCCTAAACTCATCGAAAAGACCTGGAAAAACTCCTCCGCCTGATAGATATCTTTAACTTAACCCAGAATGGACAATGGACGATAGCGACAAGGATGGAAGAAGAAACTATGAAAAGTTGTGGATGGATGAATGGATGTATGGATAAAGGAAAAGAACAAATGAAATAGATTGGAAGTTGTCCTGGCAGCCGTTAAACATTCTTCGCCGTAAATGAGGTGGAAAAAACGGATGTAATTTTTTTGGGGTCGAGTTGGGCGAAAGTAAAATTCAAGGAGAGGCATGAATTCGTAAAAGAGCTTTTGGAATTTAGTGACTTGATCAATAATGTAGGAAATTATGTCTGTTGACTCGGTTCACTTGGCCTCTGGCTGGTTCGACTTGGGGCACGATGCGTTTGCCGATACGAGCCTGATGCTGCACTCATGGTTTGACGACCTTTTGGCGTATCATGATGTAAATGTCCGACATCATGTTTGCCTATTACTGAATTAGACAAATTCAGAATGCTCGATTACATGCAAGACTTACCGTCACAGCATGCTCGCACATTCTCTAATCTATCAGATTCTCGATCTTGTCTTTCAATTTGTTCTCTTAGATCCTCAGCACTATCTGGAACCTCACTCGCTTCGTATATGCTTGATCCAACACCGTTGACGCTTCGACTTCGTCGACCGGAGAAAGTTCTGGTTCCATCACCAGGTAATAGGTAGTTGCTAAGTCGAGAGAAAGTGCCCGAACCTAATGTTGGTCTCGATGGTCTTGATGTTAAACGAGGATGCATAGTAGAGTAACGTCTATCCTTACTTATTGGTGAGTCGTTACGAGTAGTTCGGCTGTTGTATGATGAAAGAGATGGAGGTCCTCTTCTGCTTCTGCTACCGAGATGCGCATGACCATATCCAGGATTGAACTCATCAACATCTTCGCTTGTCAGCGCCCCGGAAACTTCAACAGTATCGGCAACAGCATCTTCTCCAGTCCGGAGAAGTAAGTATGACAAAGCATTGAACCACGTTTCATGACGCTGTCCTGTGCTAGCAGTGAATTGCACAGTTCGACCAGGAGTTAAGATAACTAAGCTCTTACGATGCAATCCAGGTGGCATGGGATTATCATCAGTTACAACTCGGACAGCTTCGATGGCGACACTCTTTGCCTTTAGCTCTGAACGACCAGCGGTTGAAGGATCCCTGTCACTCCAATACAATGTTCTTGTATATGGGTGAACCCAGAAATAACGTCGATGACGATTTTCCGACATTCCACCACGACCTGCTTTGCGAGTGTATTTCCAAAGATATTCACCAATCATAGTTTGAGTGATTGCATTAATCATCCTTGGATCAGTATTTGGTTCGACGCCTTGTGGCAATGGAACTCCAGCACGCAAATTGAAGCGAGTATCGACCTCAGATGCGAATGAAGATACCGAAGAGTGCCTTGATCGTCCAGTGCCAGTTGGAGAGTGTACATCGCGCTCAGTAGATGGATTTCTGTATTTTGAAGTTGAAATTACCTTCAAGGATCCATGGGCCTGAGAGCTTGGAGTCTTAGGTCGGTTCTTGTAAGTAGATGGTATTGGTGGAGGACCCATGGTGCCTGTACCGGCGCTAGTGGAAGAACCGGTACGTTGTGGCTGTGGCTGTGGCTGTTGCTGTTGGCCCTTGGTAAGGGTAGCAAGATGTTTGTGATCACCCGATCCACTTCCAGAACCTGTACGTTGAGCTGCTGCAGCAATGACTTGTCTGTGATCTGGGGGTAAAGGTGGATGAATACTCGAGATGGATGCATTCCTTCCACTTCCAGAACTTGTGGGTCTTCTCGCGGAGATAACATCCACGGGAGACTCAGTGTCAAGGCTCAATGATTTTGAACGACCAATACTACCGATACTCTCTTGTGACTTGCGGATTTTGAGGGCTGCGGGAATGTTGGTCGATTGTGGTGGAGAGTGGAAATTAGACTTCTGCCCATCCTCCGCGACGATGATGTCTTGTCTCTTACCTTTGTTGAGCATTTGGTCGATTTGTTCTGCAGTCAATGCGGTCTGGGAACTTTCGTCTGTCATCTCAACACGGAGCTTCTTAGGAGATCGTTCATTGGTATTGCCTGATATTGCCTTGAATGGTCGTTGGGATTCTGGTGTCTCCGCCACTGGTGATCGACTTGGTATTTGACTCGTTTCATCCTCAGCAATAATTGGCGTAGTTGTCTGCTTTTTGTTCCAGCCGCCGAAAACGGAATTGATAAATCCAGTCTTTGGTGTATGAGGTTCTTCCCTTGGCTTGGAACCCGCATCTAGTTTGACTTCCTCTATGGATCTACTCTCTGTAACTGGGAATTTGACCTCGTCGGGTTTGTCCTCATTCACAGATTTGCTCTCCGTAGCTGGGAACCTGGAAAGTATAACACCATCTCTCTTTGGACTTCTTGGGGTGGGAGGCGCAACAGGTTCTGTATCTACTGATTGAATGGTAGAGAAGCCTAGACCTGGTGCTACAGAAAAATAATCGGGTCCTGATGAGTGCTTTGGAGTAGATGGTAGGACAGCGTGCAGAACAGGTGATTCCGAACGCGCTCCCTCAATGATCATTGGCTCAACGTGTTCAGAACGAATTGTAGACATCGTCAATGGCTCAATTGGAATTGGCTCGGCATCAACCTGCTCGATTTGCTCGGAATGAATTGTAGATAATGTCAGCGGAGCAGCTGATATTGGCTCAACCTCTGGAATTGGCTCGGCTTTGATGTGCTCAGATCGAATCGTGGACATTGCCAAAGGAACAACTGAAGCTCCTGCTTCTGCCGGGGCTAAATTCGTCATTGGTGTGTTAGTACGCGAAATTGGAGGGGATGGGAATTTGTCCAATTTCTCGTCAATAAGTTCACTATCATACTGTGAACTCATATCGCTATATGTTGTCGACACTGGTCGTGTTACATCATGTTGTGGTTGAACCTTTAATAGACCATCCATTTGCTGCTTCATTTGCTCCTCATGCCATTGACTAGCAGCTTCAGACATCGGTGGTCTACCTGGAAACTTCGACGAATGAACATCCTTTGTCGAAATAGACCTAGTACCTTCCGCTTCTGACACAATATTAGATGCCTGTGGCTCGCTATGTGGAAGTGAAACCACTGGTTGAATTTCCTTCATCATAGGCTCGTTATTTGCAGCATCGACTGCGTGTTGGAGAACTTGAGGTTCAGCTTGAAGTTCTGGTGACACGGCTCGAGGTTCTGGTGATATGGCTCGATCATGTTTTGCATTGAACCCCAAGGCGGCCGCAACGCCACCAGCCGCACCAAGTGCAGCACCAGTAAGGCCTGACAATATTGGCATAGCAGTCGTCGGTGTATGAGGCTCAGGCTCCCAAGGTTCAGTCATCATAGCAGAATCGATCATTGGCAGTTTTGGTACTGGTGGTGCAATGGCTGAAGGTACGTTCCTAGCGGTGCTTGGTCTCGAAGATTGTGGAGTGTTACCTCTTGATGCATAGCGACTTTGAGTACCCGAAGCAACAGATTCATCATCACTTCCCAATTCACCCAACTCTGCGAACAAGCTCTGTCCAGCTGGTTGAGGAGTACCCTTATTACTATCGACAAAGTCAATTGGACTTTCTCCCTGGGCATCCTCGCTAGCAACACGTGAACGTCGGTGGCCGTTACGATTGACTTTGAGTCTTAATCGTTGTGGGTGGATACCAGGTGTCTTGGCATCTTCATACATGTATTCATCCTCGGATGTTGAAGCAGTGCTTAGGAAGGAATCGCGATTACCAACCTTAGACAAAGCAATGGATCCTCGCGAAGGTTTTGCACGAACAGTACCGCCCTTCTCCGTTTCTGTATCTGTATCATCCGCGCCAGCCATATCCTCTACACCAGTCTGGAAATCTTCCGTCTCTGTGGCACGCTCATTCGCTGTCTCAAAGGCATCACTTTGTTCAGTGGAGCTACCGAAAAGGTTGCGAGAAGACTTAGCAACGCCAGCTGCCATTGAAGCTGCGACGGCAGCACCAGCAGCAGCGCCCATTGAGCGGGAACCACGACTGGGGCTTGGTTGTTCATGATCATCCTCCCAATTAACGTCTTCAAGGTGATCTTCTTGATCCTCTTCAATCAAGACTTCACTCCTGCTGTTCCTAATTCCACCAAGCTGACCTACTTTAAAGGGTTTCTTGGCCTGGGCAGGAGCATTCTTTCGGGCTCTCCTCGGTCCCGGAGAGTCCACCTGTGGTTCGCCACGACGCGCAACCTCAATCTCATCTCTAGCCTCCTGCAACATGCGCTTTAGCTCCAACTTTTCGGTCTTCTCGCGGTGAATATTGCCCTTCAGATTTTGTATCATTCTGTGGGCGTGATGAAGAGAGCTCTTCAAAGTTTCGGATTCTAGCATGCTATGTCTTGGAGTCATTTTGATCGGTGATGGAGGTGGAGAGTGCTCAGGGGTATTGTTGTCTGTTGTTGTCTGAGGTTCTTCCTCACCACTGCCCTGGGACGCCTCGCGTTCTTCCGTTCGGCCTCGATGGTGTGCTACTGCTCGCGCAAGCTCTTGATTTTGGCTCATCAATTCCTCAACCTTCTTTTGAAGCGCCCCTTTTTCGGTTTCAAAGATCGTCATGCTTCGCTTAGTGGTCCCTACTTCCACATCGAGATGCTTTACTGTGGATGTGTGTTGATCTTGGAGCTTCGCGTGATTTAACTTGATCTCATCCAACTCCTTTTGCGCAGCACTCTTTTCGGCTTGTAAAAGACTTAGACTCTGTGTCAATCTCTTTTCACGTTCCGATGACTCTTTCTGCGTAGCCAAATGTTCATGAATTTGAGTTTCTAGGTTCCAATTTTCGTCCTTGTATCTATTTTCGCTCTCATCAAGACTCCTCACTCGCTGAGTAAATCCTTCGACCTCTATTTCTAACCTCGACTTTTCGAGCGCAACAGTCTTGAGGGAATCCTCCTTCTCCGATAAGAGTGATTGTAGATGCCGTACTTGTGCTAACAAGGAAGTACTAATCTCTGTCGCAAATTCGATATCGTGTACCCGGTTAGCAGGTTGATTTCTCTGCTTTCGATTGGGAACACTAAATTTTGAAGGAGAAGCAGTAGCAGTAGCTTGACTTTCGAATCTGGATGGGCTTGCGGAACGCTACATTGTGTTAGTAATGGTAAATTTGATGTAACCATGAGTCTATACCTTAACAGGAAAAGGTGAATTCCCCATCTCGCTGCTAGATACTCTTGACTTTGGTAGAAAAGCTCTCGCTGTTTCCCTCCCAACTTCATTGTATTCCTTCTCAATAGCAACCAGTTTTTGTCGCAATTCCGGTGTAATATCTCCTTCACTCTGTTGCTTTTCAACTTCCTTCAAGCGCTCGCCCAAATCCTTTCTCTGCTGTAGAAGAGTCGTGCCAAGGTTTGAAGCTTCCTGTATTCTTCGTTCGGTCTCTGCAAGATGTGCTTCTAGTGCCCGTTTGGCTTGTTCTGGAGAGGTTGAGGGGCCAAGCGCGAATAGTTGTTTATCGAAATGAGAAAATCGGTGGCTGCTCAAAACAGATGGAGGGGACAAGAATGGATCATTGCTGCTGCTACTATCTCCAGTGTCGGACAGGATTGACGGATGATCCATTGCTAAAGAGGTTGACATTGTGGTGACCACCATTTAATGGGTATGAAAGGATAGGATAAATTTGTATTAAAGACAAGTCTCGTAGATTGAGAAACCCTCTGAGCCCAGGTAGGACTTGGGGCCCCTCAAAAAGTGCCGGACTGGTTCGTATTCGTGGATCGGAGTAAACAAATGCAGTACCAAGATCAATCTGTCCGACGAGAACAAGAAGGTGGTACTACAGGTAAAGTAGTAAAGTAGTAGTAGTTTGATTGTAGAAATGGTAGCTCAAACCAGTTTGGTCTGATCTTAGATTTGTTGATCCGGAAACTCAAGCAATCTTGGGGAAGCCAGGGGGATTGATGTGTTGATAGATCGGCCGTTCGGTTTTGAACCGAACCACCTGGGTACAGTTTGTCACCTTGTTTTTTGCTTATCTCGACGTGACCAAATAGTGCAACCAAATAGTGAATATCCAGTAACTTTGACTTCACCTAGTACCTTGAATTATTGGTAATAGTAATAATTGAAGAAATAATCAAAAGGATTGGTTAGAGGAAGTTTAATAAGTATCCGGAGTCGGTAACAACAGAAAGAAGGGGAAAATTAAATAAATAAATAAAATGAGTGGACTGTGTTGATGAAAACGAAAGATTACAACACATAGAGAAAGAGTGAGAGAAAAGTAATAAGCTCGAATGTGATATTGTAGTTTGTGGTTTTGAGAAAAGTTCTATTCGTAATTCACAGTTCGTTCTAGTTCTAGTTCTAGTCAAAGATTCAAAATAATCAAGGATTAAGGATTAAGAGAGAGTGAAATCAGTCAATCTTAATGACTCTAGTGTTATTTTTATATTCATGCAATTATTTACAATACTAGGTATCTTGCTAGGTTGTAATTTTTTGTCTTATTTAGCCAATTATATATACTTGAGTAGAAGATATCTTGAATTGATTTGTTGTCAACAGCCTCATCCATCAACCAGATGGATTACGAACCAAAGGGGGAAAATGAAAACAGCAGGAAACAACAAATCAAGCCAGGCAATTTGATTGGTTTAAGAATTTAACAACGTGTATGAATCAAAACAACAACGGATAAATATATAAATATGAATTATTATTGGAAAAGCTTTGTATCAGAGTTTGCATGATAAATTAATATGATAAGTTATTAATGTCCTCGAATACATGAGATGAAGAAGAAGTTGAAGTATTAGCTGTACAAGCTACCCCCTTGTACTATTGAACTTCTAACCAATCTAGGATCCATACAAATAACGCCTGGGTACCTGAGGCTGGTGACGGACGGATAAGGCTGATTACATAATGAGCTAGCTTGATAAGCTTCAACCTTCTTCAGCCTTTCGTAAATAGACCTACCTCACTTAGATATAACTTCAATCATAGATTCATCAATTTACTCAACTACCATTCAAAAGAAATACAATGGATACTTCCGAATCGGCTGCAGCTCTTCCAATTACTACACAACCAGTAGCTATATTTAAAAAGAGATCAGCAAAAGGGAAATCTAATTTTCGCAAAAGAGCTGCAACGCCACCACCTGTAGATAGCGACGATGATACATCAGGATATTCCTCCTCGGAAGATGAAAGTGGCCGTCGAATAAAAAGACGAAAGAAGAACACTGGAGCAATAACTGCCTCATCTACAATAAATAACAACTCAACCAAATCAACCGATATATCCGCAACAATATACACCGCATCCCACAGCACCACCATTCGCGCCTCCAACGACGCAACCAAAGCCAGCAATTGGTACGACGAAAACGCAGCCGACGCCCTCTCCACCAAGAATCTCCTAGGGACCACGCGCTCCAAACCTACAATTGAAGATGCGCCTGATGGAACATACAAGGGCTTAGCCAACAGCACCAAATTCATACAAAAGAACCCCGACGCACCTAACCGCGTCGTAGGACCCATCAAAGCCCCCACCAACGTCCGCACCATCACCGTAACTGATTTCGCCCCCGATGTCTGCAAAGATTACAAAACCACGGGTTTCTGCGGATTCGGAGATAATTGCAAATATCTACATGCGCGTGAAGACTATAAAGCGGGTTGGCAACTCGATAAGGAGTGGGAGAATGTGACCAAAGGGAAGAAAACTTTAGGGGGGACGAAGATTGCGAGTGCGGATCGCAAGGGAGAGGAGGAGGACGACGACGACGATGATGCGCTGTTGGAGAATATCCCGTTTGCGTGTATAGTGTGTCGAGAGAAATATAAGGATCCGATTATAACGAAGTGTGGACATTATTTTTGCGAAGGGTGTGCGTTGAAGAGGTATAGGAAAGATCCGAGTTGTGCGGCTTGTGGGGCCGGAACGAGTGGTGTTTTTAATGTGGCAAAGGGGTTGAAGAAGATATTGGAAAAGAAAAGGGAAAGGGCGAGGAAGATTAGAGAGGAGGCTATTGCGAATGGGGAGGAAGTTAGTAGTGAGGAGGAAGAGGAGTAATGGTATTATATATCTTCTTGTCATTAAGCGCGCTAGAGATAGTTATCAAAACAGAGGGCCTCATTGAAGAACTATAGAAAGGAGAAATAGCGCATAAGAGCTCCAATCTTCAAGGATTTAAAATATAGAATGAACGCATTAGTTAATTGCTATATAATATCATTTCATTTCATTCCATCTTTTAGTGAAGAAAACAGCAACAGTAACAACATCTCTCTTAACCCTCTTTTGCTCTCTCCCTCTCCTCCTCTCCCCCTCCCCTTCTCTCTCTTTCAAGATCAAAAAGAACAACATCTAGTATCCAGTATCCAGCCCACTAACTCGTCATAGGAACGGTGATGATGGTGGTGGGTGTATGTACCGGACAGGGGAAGACGCAATTTGTTGGATAAGGGGGGTAGTAGGGGCAGGAACAGGTTACTAGGTGGTTGGTTATTGTTGTTGTGGGTAATGTTTCGATGATGGGAGCTGGGGAGGTTGTGGTGGGGGTGTGGACTGGGCAGGGGAACGCGCAGTTTGTTGGGTAAGGAGCATAGTACGGGCAGGAACAGGTTACTAGGTGGTTGATTGTTGTGGGTAATGTTTTGATGAGGGGAGTTGGGGAAGTTGTGGTGGGGAGGTGGACTGGGCAGGGGAACGCGCAGTTTGTGGGGTAGGGAGGGTAGTAGGGACAGGAACAGGTTACTAAGTGGTTGATTGTTGTGGGTAATGTTTTGATGATGGGAGTTGGGGAAGTTGTGGTGGGGACGTGGACTGGGCAGGGAGGATCGCAATAAGTAGGGTAAGGAGCGTAGTACGGGCAGGAACAGGTGACTAGGTGGTTGATTGTTGTGGGTAAGGTTTCGATGATGGGAGTGGGAGTGGTTATTATGTTAGGTGAGATGGGCGTGGTATAGGTATCGAGAGTGGTGGAACAGGAAGTTTCATGGTAGATTTGGTGGCCGATGAAACAGGTGGCGCTGCAAGCGGAGGGGCATGGGGTGTAGAGGGTGGTGGTGGGAACTGAGTAGGGACAGGTGCAGGGGACGTTTATGAAGGCGTCGGAGATACAGAAGTTTTGAGAACAGGAGGTGGGGGTTGTCTGTGGGTTGTGTGAGTAGGGAGACGGAAGCTTTTGGAGAGAAGAGAAGAGAAAGGGAGGCAATGGTGAAGGAAGAAGGAAACGGAAAGTGGAGAATACATACGGGCGGGCAGGAGGTATGAGAGGTTGAAATAGTGACGGTTGGACAAGGTGACGATGGTGATACTGGCGAGATTGTAGGAATGCTGAGGGTAAGAGTGCATGGATTGACGGTGACAGTCTTTATAGAAGGCTTTGAAGCTTGGACTAGATGGAGATAACTATAGTGAAATATCCAATTAGTGGATTGAATAAGGACAATGATAAAACGGAAGGGGAAGGGAAGGACAAGCAGGAGATACAATCAGAAAGAGAACTTACGAAAAGGAAAGGAAAAAGACTAGACTATTTGATAAATATATTCTCGCCATGGTGGTAGTCCAGAATTCTCACAGACAGATACTCTTATAAGTAATTATCAATTACTCAAAAGCAAAAACTCAATTCTCAACCCCACGACGAGAGCATCTCATAACTTTATAAGAGTTCCTTCACCGTCACCCCGCAACCCCGCACACCTCAATTCAGCCCTTTTTACATACGAACAGCACTGCGGGGTAAATCATACTGCAGAAAGAATTCTTCAGGCAGAAAGCTTGCAGCGTTGCAATGGTCAGACGGCATTTGTGGGAATACGAGGTAAAAATGTCTTGGCTACTTGACCAAAGGAAGAAACCTCGTCTAATTTTTAGGTGTGATAAAGTGGCAACCTCAACGACGTCCCCTATGCTGCAAGGGGGTTTTGACTTCCTTACACGAGTATTGGTCTAACGCGGAGCTTTTTGAGCCCATAGCCTATGAGATGAGATTAACAACGAAGATCTTGGCTGCAGATTTATCTCTATGATACGAGTGAGTACCTGAATCAGATAATCTTCCACCAGTGCCTAGACGCAATATCAATGTCAATTACATGCTATACTTAAACATATATTTACATATGTTATGTACTTGTAGAGCTCAACTGGATACTTTGTGTAGATCTCTCTTATCACACTCAAGTAGAAACATTTCGAATCTAGGTTCAGAATTCGATCCAGTCCTATAGATGTAAGACTTCCTTCTGATTATCTCCGCTGTCACATCTCTGTGAGCTTGGGGATTGATAAGTAGATATTGGGGTTGTTTATCTTTCGCATAATACTCAGTCAATTGGAGATCGTATTTGCAAGCCTTCAAGAGCTAACGTGACGAGGATCTCAATAGAAACCTTGCGTCAGCGATCTCTCGTGCCGGTTTTGGAAACTTACGGTGAGGTCAAATATATTCCGCATGTCTTTCATTTTGGGGCCTTGAGTGAGTTCAATCAAATAATATTTCATGAAAGGAATATGGATAAACCTTCTGCATTACCGAGTCGGACAATTTCCAGTAACAATCTCTACCATCCCCAAACCAGATCCTGAGTTTGAGCAAAATTGAACTTCTCTTCATTGAAGATGTTAGATACATTGTGAAATAATATGTAATGCTATGTTCTCCTCCAACAGGTGGTATGCTTTGGCTTAGGCAGAGTCAAGTCGTGTATAAAAATATGCTGATGGCTGTAAGTAATGAACTTATAATTAACGTTGAAGATAACTCTAGGAGAACCTCAAAGAGGGGATGAAAGATTTACAGGAGTCCGGTAATATATAACTTATATTTAGTATGCTTTTGATGGCAAATCATGAATGATAAGGCTGGATAACACTCGGACCATTTCGGTATTGGGGAGGATTTGATTTAAACTATACACGTGATCGCACGTGAAGTATCTGGATTGAAATGGATAATCAAAACCACTCATCCGATATCTCAAAACTGTTACTATAAATATACGAGTAGAATGTGATGAGAATATGAGAATAGTATTAGGTGTTTAGGCTACACTATCTACTATCTAGTAAGGTTATCATCCCATCTAGCAATAATCAATTAATCAGATAGATTTAACTTGAGTCTCGGTTGATGCTTGTGAGATAGACAATGAGGAAGCACTGACTGTACCTAGGTATGTATAGAACAATCTCCATCCTTTTAACTCCATTTTCAAATCTTATCACTGGCACCAACTCTTTCATGAAAATGAGCGATTATTAAGAAAGTAAAGAAAGGTCCATGAACCTGATGGAAGGCTCTCAGGCCTAATTGTCAGAAGACCCATACCGGCCGGTACTTCACATTGCCAGAAACGACTATAGATGGTAATTGGATAAATATACTCGAGTACCACCGGTACTCGTATATCAGACTTGACAATACAATACCCCCCTTGTAGTGCCGATGTCAACTTCAAGCCAGCATTGATTTCAGTTGTCCAAGCGTATAGAATGATCGAAAGCTCTCATGGATTCTTACTAAAGAAGCCTTGAATCCTCAATTATTTATTATACAGCACATCAAATTCCGCCGCCCCCCCGTTGATCGATAATGAAACAGGGTCTTAAGGAGGGGTCTCGATTTCTTTTATCTTCCCCTCTTCCTATCTAGTAGGCCAAAGCCTTTTTCTCTGATAAGGTGTGCGGAGACCAACCAGCCAACACAATCCCAGTCTGCCGTTGTACTTGTATATTTGAATAAACTCTTTTCTCCCTGTGTAACATTATACTGCCTTTCGATTCTGCAAGCCTTCCTAGATATAATGTACTGCATTCTTCTTTGGCTTACCTACTTAGGTTCTCCCCTGAAATAATATGTAGTTTTCTGAATTATTGTATGATTATATATTATATCAAAGAGTAGGAAGAGCAAGCTTTAACAAAGTCAATTGATATTGATAATAATAATCAAGTAGTAGTACCTTGACTGAAAGAGCGGCAACCCGGTCCTTTCCTTTTCCTTTCCTTACAGTAATAACTTTTTTATTCGCTTGCTTTTTTCAGCTAGGCGAATTTGGGTGAACCACAAAATATATTGACACGACAAAACTTCCTCGAATTCTTGAAGTTGCTCAAGTTTTTGCGGTTCCCCTGAATCTAGACAACCCCAAACAATTTATCGAGGTACTTTCAAAAAGGTAGCAAAGATGGATGTTGCCGTTTTGCGAGGTCGTGTCGCTTCGACACTTGATCCGGACACTGATACTCGTCGGCGCGCTGAACTGGATCTGAAAGCTGTAAGCATTCCTAACATATTTTTATTTTTCAATCCATCTCTGACTGTTATTTGATAGGCAGAAGAACATCCAGGTTTTACCGATGCTCTTCTTGATATATTACAAGCAGAACATGATCCTGCAGTTCGGTTATCAAGTATGCAAACTCTCCGCAATATCTACCCCGCTGCTGGCAGCTACTAACGCTAAATTGCAGCGGTTGTCTACCTAAAAAATCGCGTTACGAGAGCATGGCTACCGAGCGAGACCCAGCTCAAGCCGATGGCCGACGATGAGAAAGCTAGATTTCGAGACCGACTCCTACCTTTCATTGCTTCCTCCCCACCACAAATTCGTCAACAACTCGTACCTGTCCTTCAAAAGATTCTACATTACGATTTCCCAGACAAATGGCCTTCCTTTATAAATATGACCGTTCAATTATTGAACACGAACGATGCCGCATCAATATTCGCAGGTTTACAATGTCTCCTCGCCATATGCCGTGTTTTCCGTTTCAAATCGGGGGAGAATCGCGCAGACTTCGACGCAATTGTGGAGGCAACATTTCCAAGACTTTTGATAATCGGACAGGGTTTGGTCAACGAGATGAGCGAAGAAGCGGGAGAAATGCTCCATATTGTTCTCAAGGCATACAAACACGCAACATTTGTATGTACTGGTGTTTATTTCAGGTTATCATGTAGAAGTGCTGACAAAAATAGTTTGATTTATCTGCCTCTTTGCGCGAACATACGGTAGTGGTCGGTTGGTGCACTCTATTCCTTCAAACGGTCGCCAAAGATGTCCCACAATCTGCCTTGGCTGAGGACGAAGCTGAACGAGAGGCAAATCATTGGTGGAAGGCCAAGAAATGGACATACTTCAATTTGAACAGACTATATGTTCGGTAAGGGATTCGCAGGTACCTCGAAAGAAATTTACTGACATTTTTTTAGTTATGGAAACCCCTCGTCTTTGTCGAAAGGCAATGGAGATGATTATGCCGTGTTCGCAAAAAGCTTCACGGCAAATTTCGCACCTGAGATTCTGAAAGGTTACCTTCAGCAGATTGAGAAATGGGTCGCGAAGACGACGTGGCTCAGCAGACCTTGTCTTTCGTATACTTTGATATTCCTCGACGAGTGTGTTCGACCAAAGCAAATGTGGACTCACTTGAAACCACATCTCGACAGCCTTGTCACACATTTCCTCTTCCCTGTGATGTGTCTCTCGCCCGACGATGTTGAAAAATTCGAAACCGACCCGGAAGAATATTTACACCACAAGTTGAATTTCTACGAGGAAGTCTCAGCACCAGACAACGCCGCGACCAACTTTCTGATTACACTCACCAAAGTTCGCAGAAAGCACACATTCACAATTCTTACATTTGTGAATTCGATTGTGAACGAGTACGAGGCTGCAGAAGAGGGAAAGAAGAACCATATTGCAAAGGAGGGAGCTTTGCGAATGATTGGGACTTTGTCCAGTGTCATTCTAGGCAAGAAAAGTCCGATCGCTGAACAAGTGGAATATTTCTTGGTCCGATATGTCTTCCCAGACTTCCGAAGCACACAAGGATTCCTGCGAGCCAGAGCTTGCGACACCGTCGAGAAGTTCGAACAACTCGATTTCAAGGAACCTCAGAATCTTCTTGTTATATACCAAAATATTCTAGAGTGTATGGCCGATCCCGATCTTCCGGTTCGTGTTGAAGCAGCACTCGCATTGCAACCTTTGATTAGACACGATATCATCCGCACGAGCATGCAAGCAAACATCCCACAAATCATGCAACAGCTGTTGAAACTGGCTAACGAGGTCGATGTGGACGCATTATCCAATGTTATGGAAGACTTTGTTGAAGTGTTTGCCGCAGAGTTGACTCCTTTTGCAGTAGCCTTAAGCGAGCAATTGCGCGATACCTATCTACGAATTGTTAGAGAACTTTTGGAGAAGAACGAAAAGAGGGATGACGATGAGTATGGAGACTATTTGGATGACAAGAGTATTACTGCACTCGGAGTCTTACAAACAATCGGAACTTTGATTTTGACCTTAGAAAGCACTCCTGATGTTCTTTTGCACATGGAATCCATTTTGATGCCGGTCATTAAGGTCACGTTGGAGAATAAACTCTATGGTATGAACACCCTTTTTCTTGTCCTATTCGAAACCTGCTGATACTGACAGTCGCAGATCTTTACAATGAAGTATTCGAGATTATCGACAGCTGTACATTTGCTGCCAAATCCATCTCGCCAACCATGTGGCAAGCATTTGAGCTTATTCACGCAACCTTCAAGGCTGGCGCTGAACTCTATCTTGAAGATATGCTTCCAGCTTTGGACAATTTTGTACAATACGGCAGTGTTCATCTTGTACAAACGCCACAATACCTGGACGCCATCTTTGGTATGGTTGCAGATATGTTTGCGGATGAGAAGGTCGGAGGTGTCGATAAAATTTGCGCATGCAAGTTGGCCGAGGGTATGATGCTGAGTCTGAGAGGTCATATCGATCAATGCGTCTTGCAATTTGTTGATATGGCTATGCGAACTCTTATAAATACTGATGTCAAGGTCAAGTCGTACAAAATCCATCTCATGGAAATGGTCATTAACGCAATCTATTACAACCCAGCTTTGACTTTACACATCCTCGAGCAAAAGCAATGGACCAACAAATTCTTCAGCTTGTGGTTCGCAAGCATCGATAGTTTTACTAGAGTACATGACAAGAAGCTCTCAATTGCCGCTATAGTTGCTTTACTCACACTCAACGCCGACCAAGTCCCAATCAGCGTTCAACAAGGCTGGCCAAGATTATTACAGGGCATTGTCAGATTATTTCAGACTCTTCCTACCGCCACAATGAATCGTGAAGACGCATTGAAGGACGATTTCCCGGTTGACGGTGAATCTTATGACGATGAGGAGGATGACGAGTGGGCTGGTGATGATAATGCCTGGGGAGAGGAAGGTGATGAGGCAGACGAAGAATCGGAAATCAAAGACGAGAGTAGCGCCTATCTCGAATTCTTAAACGAAGAAGTGAGTAGCATCGATTATATTCCTACTTTACAAATGCTTACCCAATTTAGGCTTCAAAGTTCAGCAATATCGATGACCATGACTCAGACGATGAGCTCGGTGAAGAGAGTCTTCTCGAAACCCCTCTCGACAAGGTGGAGCCATACCAGCTATTCAAAAATGCCCTGATAAGTATGTGCTTTCTTCAAAACATGATTAAGATGAGGTACTAACTTGGTTACAGAACTCCAACAGGAACAACCACAACTTTATGAATCGCTCACTACAAATCTCAACCCATCTGAGCAAGAAATCGTTCAGGGGGTTATACACCAAGCAGATGCCAACGCAGCAGCAGAAATTGCATTGGCTCAGGCAGAGGCACAACTTGTAGCTGTGATCAATGGAGGAGCTTGAAAACAAAAAGATAGATTCGTCCTGATGTCGAATTATTGGAGTGGATTAAATGGTTGCTCAAGCGCACGTGCATTTGTTGGCGTTTTAATATCGAGAGATGAAATTCTAGATGTGGATTTCAATCCTAATCAAGATTATGGAGCATACCCTGGGTAAAAATATTTAGGGATGCAAGGAAAAGGATCGGGACATTCTGATTAAATGATGATGAAGAAATGAATCAAGTCGATTGGATGATTATCGATTCGAAAATGTATGAGATTGAGATTGGTAAGTAGATTACTCACTTTACGAGACTCTTTAAAGGTTAGACGTACGTTGCAATACCGAATTCTAGTATAAGATTACCTTGCTTTTGATATTTTGGGCCTCTATTCTTGATATATATGGGAATTTACTTGTTGGTAATTAAGTAAGTAAGTAGTTGAACTTCTGACAGGACCAGACCAGACAGACCAGTGATAAGAAAGGCTACAGAGTGAAATTGAACTCCATCAAGGTTAAGGTTTCAAGGTTAAGTAAGGCTTCATGAGATTATATAATGTAATGTTTCTTGCAAGGTTCATTGATATGATGGTATGTGTATGTAGGGTTGATGGTGAAGTATTGTGGAGATGGGAGATTATGTATAGTATCTGGCTGATTGTATGGATGGTTGTATACCGTGGGTAGATATTGGGTAATTTGAAGGAGGGGTAGTAGGGGTGGGGATAGAGGTGGGAATAGATGTGGGGAATAGATGGAGGATGTATTTTTGAGGAAAGCGGAAAGAGAAGAGGGGATGAGGGAAGCGAAGGGAAAGGGTGTGATGGGATGAAGGCGAAGTTTATACATTACATCTATCACTATATACTCATATAAAATCATAAACCCGACCGATACAGTGATACCTCATAAAAATACATATTTACCAACTGATCATCACAGCTCGATAAATCAAGCAGCCCAGTCGATTGACCAAGAAAAGAATTGAAAAAAAAAGAAAAAGAAAGAAAAGAAGTATCATACACCTGTAATAAGCAATTTTTTACCCACTTATCTACCTAGTTTTCATATCACGCTCCGCTGATTTGTGACACCATTTTCCAAAAGAAGCAATTCCTCGTCTCGCCTATATATCAAATTTCTATTCTATATTATAATACACTATATGTATAATATGAAACAAACATTCCTTTTTTTACAAGCTCGAGGCTCATCTACTTATTTTCGGAAAAGCTTCGTTTATTTCCAATTCATAAAATTGGCTGATTTTAAATTTCTAAATACACCCCAGCCATTAACACGATCCGAGAGACAAAGCTCGCCGAAGCAAATCCCGCTCTCTACCAGACTCATTGAAAACAAGTAGTTTCGACTGTCGACATAATGATATACTAACGAATCTCTTCTCTTATCGCCACATGGGAACTGTAGCCCTACCCGCGGTTGCATGGAATAGAATTCCGGCACGTTGTTTCGATTTTAGCTTGTATCATTGTGAGTTGTGATTGTGCGATTAGTGCTTGTAAAATTGACAACGTCCAAATCATGACCTGGTCGGCTTGGGGAAAGAATACAAGCATTTGGATCGTGAAGATGTTAGGTCCAATAGTGCGATCCCTGCACAGTGAGATGGGAAAGTAAAGACGAGCCTAGTGAACGATAGATACTGGTGGAGGACATGTTAAGAATGAAACTCTATATTCAAACATTAACTATTAATACTCGTAGAGAGTTGAAAGATGCGATGATGATGGAAGCGCTGATGATTTGGACCACTTGGTTGATAAGGTTATTGTGACGACCCGACACAAAACATTTGGAAACACGAGGGAATGGAACGAGTATCTGAAACTTATTCTAGCACCTCCATGGAAAGTCAGCCCTATCAACCGGCAAATCACGAATGAATACTATCATCTCCATGTCAAAAATCTAGTGACATGGCCAATGTGTTACCATCTCAATGCCCGACATCCTTCAAATAGAATGAAAATTAGGAAAGCTGAAACAAATACTCGAGTTGAGGCTCAACAAAGACCTTTGACAATCAGCTTGTCTAATATCAATTAGCCCGAGTGATATTCAATTTATAAATACAGATAGCAAATGATTTGATATACATACAGATATCTATCATTTTTCAAAGGTTATTGGAATTTGACATAAACAATGCGTTATGTTGTGAAACCCGAGCACCAGGTCATATTTGGATACTCCCGTGTCGATCAATGCATTTGTATGACATCGAGTTGCCCTGCTCCCCGTCATGGATCATGAATTGTGTGGTATCCGTATCTACGCCCGGTGGGCAAAAGACCCAGGGGGATTGCTATTCGCTTAACAATGCAGAAACGCGAGCGGTATGATGGGGACTATTTGTTTTCGAAACTACTGCCAATAGATCAAATCGAACCCGGTCTTATGGTGGTTGAAATGATTGGGCAAGGAAATATCTCAGAAGAAGTGCGAGTGGCTCATCATTGAGAAGATATGTTGGGTAAATTATTTCCTCCCCCAGCATCAAGTGCATGTGTAATAGAAGGAAAGCGATAACTCGCATCTTTTCGTTTGAATACAGTCTCTAGTGCAGCTCTGATAGTATCTGCAGTAGTGTTTCCAGCGATCAAACCTCAAGGAAATTTGTAGTGCGTGCATAGAGCTGCATTGGACAACACTTCATTGCATTATAGGCGGATTCTTGACGAATGCTTCGTTACGCCACGATCCTTTAAAATGAATGAGGGCTGAGCATCATTATGACAGGCTGTGCTCAATGTCATGCTTCAATCATTAGGCGGTCAACGGTATCGTGGCACATAAGTATGTGGCGGCATTGTCTGTACAACATATGTACCTACCTTTGCATACACAATGAAAAGAAATGCTGGTATGGATTGATATTATAGAAGTGGACTGCATATGCATCTGCAAAGAGGTCAGAGGGCAAGTTAAGCATCAGAGAATGGCTTAATATCAGCCCAATCATGATTATTCTTTTGAATGAGTTTCAACACATCAATTTCTTGCGCGGCAAATACTGATTTGATTTGTCGACTGAGCCTTTACCGACGCCCGACTTACCTTCTTTAATGTCGTAGTCAATTCAAAGCAGGCTTTGGAGACTGATTCATCCTATCATATCACATCACTTCGATCGATCTTTCGGTGAAAGGCTGCGCGGCTCGGCCAGAGAAGAAGTTCCAAGTGACTCGGTGCGTTATGTTCTCTGGTGGTTTGCATCTTACCTCGTTTAGGTTTGCGAAGAAATTTGTCAATCCCGTTCCCCACCATTGGAATGAGATAAGATTTCAAGTATGCTTTTGTTGACAATTTGGATGATATTCTTTCTGCTTTTCTGCTTTGAAATGTATATTGTAATTTGCGATGTTTCGAACAATTTGTATCTGATACTTACTTACTTCTAAAGAGATCGAAGGTGCTTTTTGTCAGGAAAGGCGTGAGGGGGCGTCAAATGTGTTCCCAGGTGTAATGCTCCGTAACACGCCGTATGGTGATCGATTAGTCCATCCTACTTTTGTGAATAATACAGGATTTTGATAATCTGCCTATCAGTTTCGCCCCGTAGCTGAGCAATAGGATATCCGGGTGCCTGCTTGATAGTCGAGACCGGGGGGCCTTCTTTATTGGCCTCGAAATGTATACACAAAGCCAAAGCCTGATCGCACGACAAAATGAACTAGAACGTGATAAACGGCACATACCTGGTTGATAGTGTGATTCATCCAGTAAACCGGAATAGGTAATTTAATAGGGATTATCTGTAATTTTGCTGTTTTGTTACACAGCTACTCGGTGACTCTTCGTTAGTTGTGCAACACTATCATATCACACCTTTAATTGTACCCCTCCATTCCCGCAACTTAATCAAGAGAATTGTAAAAATCCTATAATGTAAATCTTCACACCTTCTCTTTCAAATTAAAGTTTACCACACAGCCCTTACTTGCTACATACCTTTCCGGTGTCCCAAAGGAACTGCGACTCAATTCCCGAGGATTGAATTCTAGTTATAGCCTTGTCATCGCCCGCACTTTTTTCGAAAATCGTAACCCCATCGAACCTTGATGTTAGTTTGATACTTTCACCAACGTCTCACTTTAATACTCATCACGAGACGATACTGTTGATACCAGCTGTCGAAATGAACCATCAACAGCCTAGAGGCCTTCCACCTCCGCCTCTCGGTAAGCTTTTCCAACGAATCTCTTTTCAGACCTTTGACACCACTAACACAATAGCCAGGTGCAATGGGACGTGGTGCTCCGGGCGGACCTCCACCTCCACCTCCACCTCCACCAGGCATCAGGTCAGGTACTCCAGGTTCTCAAGGTCCCCCTCCAGGTCACCCAGCTCATCAAGGCGGGCGTGGTGGACCTCCACCGCAGATGCAGATGCCTATGCGTCCTCGACATGAGTCTTCTCACGTGGTGGATCTCAACGCCACAGACAAACGACCACTTGACGAAGCAGCGTGCAAAGAATTGTTGACTACATACAGAGTTTATTCGATCCGAAAAGTGACACCGGATGGAAAGGAAAAACCCACCTGGGCGAAAGCCGTGGTAACCGAAGAGGCCTTGTCACAAGAGGATGTTGCTGCGCAGCTAGAGACATTGAAGAGGTTTCCACAGACGATAGCAGACAAAAAGGGAGCGTTGTTTCCTAATCAGCAGGGCCAAGTCAATAGACTTCTGGATCAATTGAAAACTGAGGAACTAGATCCCCACTTTGATTGGTCCCTTGTCCAGCTTGGCAGAAGAGAGAGATCTTCCAACAAAGTAAGAGCAACCGTTTTAATTACCGTGATAGTAAAACGTGCGGTCATGGATCAATTCAATGCATTGGCCCTCTACCATTTTTTCGAGAAGAATAAGCAAGAACGATTGGCGGCGGAATTGACGAGACCTCCAATGCCACCTCAGCCTCAACCACCACCAACTTTGAATGACCAACCTCCAGCTGTTGTAGGAGTTCTCCGTACGCCTGGTCAAACGGGTGGCAATCGTGGCAGGTCCAGAAGCAGAAGCAGACAGAGGCCGGCTCGTTATCATTCAGACTCGAACTCGGATTCCGAATCCGATAATGATACAGCCTCAACGGGAGCCTCGACGACCAGTAGTTCTCTGGTTACTAGTATTAGTTCTCGGTCCGATGAACGGTCTAGAAGGTACCATTCGCGCACCAGGCGAGGACGTAGCCACAGCAAACACCGCCCGCGGGAGCACCAGAAGAAGTATTTCAACGGTAGAAGTGAGTCGCCCGAGCCTATATATCAAGAGCTTCGACGAAGCAGTCATCCAAATATCCCATATACAGGAGAAGTCGCCTCAATTGCTGCTCCCGATGCCATTGCCCAAGCATTCCTGCAAGGCAGAGAAGAAGAAAGGGCAGTCGCTCAGCATTATTTGTCGCAATTGCAACGACCAATCATCAGTGATGAGCCAACCAGAGCTATCATTCCTGCCGGCCGTCGCGAACTTGAATACAATTCCGCATCACCACGTTATCCATCTCATCAATATGCAGAGGTCCCGATGGTGGAAGCGCCCCGATATGTAAAGCCTCAATATTCAAGACCCGTACCTCGATATCGAGATCCATTGTACAATGATCGACACCTTGATGATCTGTATGAGGATGATGCTCCACCTGTGGTTATACGGAACGTGAGACCAGTTCCACGAGAAGCGGTTTATAGACGCCACCTTTCTGACGCGGAGAGTTACATCGCTCGAGACCCCATCGCACCTAGAATCCCATTTACTGGTCTTCGCCCTCAGATACCTCAAGTCCGTCATCATTATCCAACCACCCCAAGAAGTCCGCCGCGATATCGGTATGCTTCAAGCTACAGCAGTGATAGCGCGTACACATAGGTAAATTTTCTGTTGAATTGAGTTCCGTGCTTTTATGTCTCAATTTCATTGGGATTCGACACCATTTGTTAGTGTTTTCATGCTGTCAGTCTTGAGAATCCAATCCTTACGAGTGATTTAATGATGATCGTCGTGTATCGGTATTTGGAGAAATGGTGTTGGTTCATGGTTGATGAACGGACAAATAGTACAGGAGATAATACATCTGGTCTGGCAGCACAATGGACGATTTGATGACTTATGACCATAAAGTACATCTCCTATGTACTAGATACGTGTAGCAATAAAAGTTGTCTTAATCAAACGCCTGGTTTTTGCAACCTCTTTCGTTTATAACAAGCAAGAAGTGTAAGTGAAATGTGCGAACTGTGAGCCTTAGATTAATATGGGAATCAAACTTCTTATGCGGGTGATATCAATGAGTTGGTTGTTCCATGGCGTGGGATTAGTTGAGCACAATTGATGCCCAAGAATAAATTGTGAAATCAAAGATCCCCAGTCAATGCATATCGGTCAATTGGAGCATCACGAGAAGGCCAATTTATTGGCAGTTTCGGTAGGTTCAATCACGCCAATCACAGCCCTCATACAACTGTGACCAATTATCAGGGCAATGTTGTCTCATTGAACATCGAGCATTGTATATTGGACATTGATGAATACAACCTTTGATGGCAAGAGGTACAGAAGAGGTGCAGAAGAAGTATAGTTTGAACTTGTTCCGTTGATGTTATATTGATGTCTCTCTCGAGTCTCAGTCTCGACAGACAGGAGGAAGGAGAAAGTTGAGCTTGGGAAACAACAACATACAGGTTTCCATACATAGAACTTCTGGGTCCAATGACGATTTTTGGCGGGGTTTTGAATTTTGTGCTGTACAACAAAGTAGTCAAGGTCCCGCCGAGCGCTCACCCCATTCCGAGTCCTACCGATTCAATAGAGTTTGATATAATTTGTAGTCTCACAACACAACACAACACAACACAACACAACCTCACTTCTACAAGAATCATATCAGATCAACTTATACCCAAAAACATCTAAATCATTTTACGAATCACCAGAAAACTCGCAACCATGCCTCGTCAATTTTTCGTCGGAGGTAACTTCAAGATGTGAGCGCTTTGTTTACTTTCTTCCCCCACCAAGTAAAAGAATTTCAGCTAATTTTGTTCTCGTCGTCAGGAATGGATCTGTTGATTCCATCAAGCAGATCGTGGGATACTTGAATGATGCCAAGTTGGACTCAAACACTGGTGTGTATCTAATTTTGCTGATGTTGCCCCGTTTGTTGAGGATATATGGGGGATTTGTTGACTTGCATTCCCCCCACCGAGCTCACAAACTTCACAATAGAATTATGCTAATACTTCATTTACTTAGAGGTTGTCATTGCTCCACCTGCTCTTTACCTTCTCCTTACCCGCGAACACTTGAGATCTGGACTTGAGGTCGCAGCACAAAATGTTTTCGATAAGCCAAATGGAGCCTTCACTGGTGAAATCTCCGTTACGCAACTCAAGGACAGCAACATCACCTGGACACTCCTCGGACACTCTGAACGTCGTGTCGTTCTCCAAGAAGATGATTCATTCGTAGCATCCAAGACCAAGGCTGCTCTCGATGGAGGGATCGGTGTTATTTTCTGTTGTGGAGAGACCCTTGAACAGAGAGAGTCTAACAAGACAATCGATGTTGTTACCGCACAATTGAAGGCTGTTAAGGAAAAGATTCAAGACTGGTCGAAGATTGTCATTGCATATGAGCCAATCTGGGCTATTGGTACCGGAAAGGTCGCTTCCACCGAACAAGCACAAGAGGTACACGCCGCTATTCGCTCCTGGTTGAAGAGTGAGGTTAGCGAGAAGGTCGCAGAGGAGACCAGAATCATTTACGGTGGCAGTGTCAGCGAGAAGAACTGCAAGGAGTTGAGCAAACAGGAAGATATTGATGGTTTCTTGGTTGGAGGTGCTTCTTTGAAGCCAGCTTTCGTTGATATCATCAACAGCCACTTGTAAGTGGTTTTAGGATTTCATGAATTACGACTGTAAATTGGGTATGCAATCCTACCGGGCAATAAAAAGATAATTCCTGGCAGTGCATTGTTTCGGAGAATATCCCACCATGAAGGATCATATTGCAATGTCGGACTTGTTGTGCGTGAAAATTCTAATGCGTCGATAGATCTGTAAATAGCCATATTCAATGTGACAGTAAGATTTGAAGCATCGTTAATAATTCGCATAAATCTTTCGGATTGCAACTGGGTAGATATTTGGACGAAATCTAGCTCGATAATGCCAAACTGGCATACATTCTCTCCATACTCTTAAGGCAACGTTCAAGTCTTTGGTTCAAGTGCTGTTGGTCCAGATTCTATTTGTTGGTGTCTATGTTCATGATAAATATATCTAACATTTCCTATGGGCCTCGTTACGCTGACAAAATGAGACTTAGTCTTGCTGCTGATTGGCATTGTGGCAATAAGGCCCGAGAGATAGGTTTATGAGATAGCAAAGCAACGTAGACCAGATGCTGGCATAAAAAAATTGGAAGAAGCTCAAACTTGGAGATGATATGTGAAAAGTATAGCTTCAATGAGTTGCTCAGCTCATAACTATCTCATCCGTACACCCGAAATATTTGGCACAGGACCATCGGTACCCATGAAATCCTGTCCTTAACGCCAGTAATGCTGTATGTATAATACAACAACCCTCTCCATGTTCCCCCATCAAGCCTTCATTCCACCACTATGGTAAGGACTCCATATACCTCTAACACTGTCGTTGATACTTCGAACCGGTTTTTTGACAACCCTCAACTTCTCTCCGTTCGCATCCCTCAGCAGCTCTACTTTCTTCAATATCTGTCCCAGTTCTAGGTTCCTGACGCAAATAGCCTTCTCGCGACCATTTATATAATGTCCAATGACGACTGGATGTTTGTGGGGTCGGGGAGAGACGGTCATTTCGATTTGAGGATTCCTTTTGGCGAAGCCCGCAAGGGTGTTTTTTATAAAGGTACTGCGACTGCATAAGTACTTGAGCAGCTTTAGAGTCCGGGGATATAACTTACTTCATGCCCTTGGAACTACCTGCCCAATCGCAGTAATGAAAATCCATTCGTATGCACTGAAGTACAAAGGTGCCAACACCATTCTGAGTTCGATGTTAGCCAGCTAAATTACCTGTATGAACTGACGATATGCATACCTGGCTAGTGGTCGTTTTCCTTAATCCTGTAATCCTCATCTTGACTGTTGTGCTGACCTCAAAACATGAATTCCAAAATAGAGATCAACATATTGAGAGGTCCGCCGCATTGTAATAATTTTTGGATCACGTGAGGAATCTTTTTTTAAGCTCCGGAGCTCAAATCTCAGGTCACTATTAGGCCTCTTCGCTTTGGCGACGCGACACAGTTTCTAAAGTTTATTCCATCATTTGATTTAGCACCATTATTTCGCAGTTATCCCAAAGACTGGAAATTCATCACTCTGAAAAGTTTGGGAATCGTTCATAACCCACAATGACCGATAAACTTCCCCCAAATCTCCTTGCGCTTTTCGCGCCTCGACCCCCTTTGCGATGGGTTCCGCCTTCAGACCACGCTCCTGAAAATCGCAGAACTGCTGCTGTCACTGGTCTTGCTGCGTATCTTCCAGCCCTGGCAGAATACAAGGAGACCGATGAATATACGCCTACTGAGAGCTGGCTTCAAAGAAAAGATCGCGTTAAGCAGGAGAAAAAGGCCGCACACGAAAATATTATTCAGGAAGCCCCAAAAACATGTGAGGGCCACCCTTTATGTCTTACATCACCTTTCCAACCTCCCACTCTCTCTAATGTCAGATATTTTGGACTTTTACTCATTCTGCTCATCTAGTCAAACCACAAGAGGATCCAAATATTCGAGGCGATGCTTTCAAAACCCTTATTGTTAGCCGACTAGATTATGAGGCCACCGAAAAGGACTTGGAGCGCGAGTTTGGCCGATTCGGACCTATCGAAAGAGTACGCTTCCTTACACATTCTGCTCAATATTTCATGCTAACCTCGGTACCTTACGTAGATTCGCATAGTTACTGATACCCATCAAAATGAAAAGCCTGGAAAGAAGGTCAAGAAGCACCGCGGTTACGCATTCGTAGTTTTCGAGCGAGAGAAGGACATGAGAGGTAAAGCCGAGCACAACCCCATATTCCCCATACGCCAATTGCGTGAATGCGCAATTGCCATTCAGACTTGACGTCTTCACTTTTTGTCTTCGTTTTTTTTTACTTCCTGTTGCCCAGATCAAGGTATATGCATGTGGGTAAATGACTGACAATTGCGCCTTGCTCGCGCTTCGTGAATAGCTGGTTTAGAAAACTGTGACGGTATCAGAATCAAAGATCGTCGAATCAAGGTAGACGTTGAGAGAGGTCGAACCGTGAAAGGATGGGTACCTCGCCGTCTCGGAGGTGGACTTGGAGGTCGCGGATACACTAAGGCTGCTGTTCCACGACCAATGGGTCCTGGTGGGTTCAATGCCCCCCCTGGAGGTCCTGGCGGTTTTAGAGGTGGTTTCCGAGGCGGTTTCGATGGCGGTAGAGGCCGTGGTGGCTTCAGAGGAGGTTTCGACCGAGGCGGATTTGGTGGCGGCGGTGGTGGACGAGGAGGAGTTGGTTTCCAAGGTCGCGGAGGTTTCGGTGATAGAGGTGATCGTGGTGGGTTTGGAGGCTCTAACGGATACGCTCCTCCCAATGCACCAGCTGGTCCAGGGGGTAGTGGTCGTGGAGGTTTTGGTGGTGGCGGCGGATTTGGTGGAAGAGGAGGTGGAGGCTTCGGCGCCGGCGCAGGATCACCAGATCGAAATGGCCCTGGAGGACCAGGTGGTGGGTATGACTCTCGTGGAGGCCGCTCATTTGATGACAGATCCGGCGGATACCGTGGCAACAGCAATCGTGGCTATGGTGATCGCGACGGAGGTCCTCCTCGCGGAGGTAGTGGCAGCAATATGGAGCCGGTAAGACCCCGAGATGCTAGCGGATATCGTGATAGAGACGGACCTAGAGACGGCCCTAGAGACGGTCATAGAGACGGTCCTAGAGACGGCCCTAGAGATGGAGGATATGGCGGTCGACCACGCGAAGACGACTCACGAAAGAGACCCCATGACAGCAATGGCTATGAGGAGGATCCTCGCAAACTACGAAGGTATTAGGTACAACAGGGCTGGCGGGTGGGTTCAACAGTCTTGTGGTGGGTTTTTTCGAATCTTCCATCTTTTCTCCCTTTCTCACCAGGGGTAAGCGATTCTTCGATACAAGTTTTCACTTCACCCAAGGTAGTGTTGTCGCCTAATCTACTTGCATGCTTTTCGACAGCGTTTTGATATCACAGACAAAAGGGGCTATCTCTCTACGACTAACCTTTTGTTAATTCGACTCCTTACGACCTTTCTCTACACTCAGCAATCCGGCATCTTTCTCAATGGTTTGGTATGATGTGGATAATTTCTCTTTTTGCATTGGGGGCCTACTTTGATCAGAGGGGGTATATGATCAGAGGTAAGAAATAGGTACTGCCTGACCATCTTCGTTTAGTGCTTCGGCAAATTTGTCTCCTGGCTAGAAACATGGCAATTTAGATGCAAGATCAAGGAGGAAAAAGTGAAGTTCATGGGGTAAGATGGATAGCTCAGGCATAGTACTCAGGAAATTGCTGTTTTAATTTTTGAAGTACACATATATTCCATGATAAAAACGTGGCGCCGGTAAACGCCTCATAGTCTAGTCTTCTTTGACTGTATGATAGTTTAGAACAGAAACGACAATCCGAAATGCTTTTTGCTTTATCTACTGCTTTTACTCGCTCATTTCCGTGGCCTCTATCTCTGTCACTTCTTGGTTGGCTGCGCTCCAGTATCTATTTGAGAATTAGACCATCGTCGGGTTTAAAGGAAAGAAAGGGAAACTTACGCAAGTAATTGAACAGTGAAATCTGCAGTAGCCACTCCAAATAACTTCAACAATCTAGTCTGCCTACTATCTAACACATCCCCCTCATTACAAACACAATAATGATTCTCCAACGTAATCTTTCCCTTTGTTAAAGTAGTCGGTACATTTAGTTTTCTCAATTCAGGTTCCAGACTATGCGCCATTGGAACATCGTTCTCGGTGGCAATCTCTCCTCCCATGCTGTAGACGATTCCAGCGGGAATGGTGAAATTTCTACTAGCTTCGGTTCCGGCGCGGGCAAAATCTGTTTTGGAGAGGTCTTGGAAGAAGGAGATGATAGAGGAGGGTTCGCGGTTGGTGAAGAGGAGACCGACGTTGCCGACCAGATGGGGGGAGAGCACGGAAGTGTTTGGTTGGTATTCGGAGGAGGGGTCGCTGCCGAGGGCTTTGGACATTACTTTTGTTTTGCCGAAGAAGAGTCTGTGATGGGAAAATATATTAGCATTCATTTTGATAGTTGAGGATATCCAATGGGAAATCCCAATATTTCGAATTGTTGTGTTTCCCCAATTGTCTTTCTCTTGCTTCTTTTCACTTCGCTTTCCAATCCTCAAACCATTTGCCATCTTCTAACAAAACCAGCGCAAATGGTCACCATCAATGATAGATTCCACCACGATCCCCAATTCGAAACGAGAATATAAGAATGCAACATACCGACAATCGCTCAACTCATTCCTCACACCCTTCAAATAAGTATTCCTCATATTTTCCACACTAAACACAAAACAATGCTGATAGGTATCGAGCGATTCGCGCACATTGGCAAAGAGTTTGAGCGAAAGCTCCTTGCCCTTTTTATCGACTTTGGTGAGGTGCACGACGCGGGAGCGCTTGGATTTAGGCATGGCGATTAATGTGTAAAGGGTAGTTGTGGGTGATGGAGAGAAATATGGTTGATTTGGGCGAGAGGTGATGGAGAATTGCGCTTTTTGGATATTCGAGGTATTTTTTATTTTTTTTACAAGCTTGCGATAGTGATAAGATTTGGGGCTAGGCTTTTCAGGGAATAGCGGGGTGGGGTCGGAGTGGGGTTTATGTTGTTCCGGATTTTTATGTTTTGGGATGGAGCTTCGATTGGAGCTTTGGTTTTACTTTGTTTGTGAATTGGGAGAAGTTTTGTTGTTCTTCACGAAACGCTTAGAGCTTGATGTGGTGAGTGCTTGGAGATGTTGGAGTTTATGGATTATGTGCAATTTGCATTTTATAATGCAACGAAATGGAATTACGAGAATTCGTACTCACAGTTGACTGCTACTGCGAAAGGTATTACTTACCTTCTTTGACCCGCCTCTAAATCTTTCCTTCACAGCTCCTACAACTCCAGATCGCTGACATTCCATGGCATAAAGGACTTCTTGATTTTGAAACTCCAGGCGGTCTCCGATTCAATCTTTCATCCCTCAGTTCTCCCAACTTTGCGACTTCGTATGCGCTAGGTAGCGTAGGGCTTGTCGATGGATCTCTCTCCTACCTCTATTCCACACTACCCCTTCGCACGACTTCGCAGAGTGCAAAGATCGATTTGCATGAAATAATACGTGGGTATCGACAAATTCAAGAACTAAGGAGCGTCGACGAATCATGGATGTGGGAGCAATGGCACGGGGGAAGAAGAGTTGATAAACGGGATACGTTACTTTATGGACGGCTTTACTTGCCGCAGAGTACGCTTGAGGCGTTGTATTTAAGGAGGATTAGTCCAACGCAGCAGGTGAGGATAACGGCTGTTAGTGACAGTAGGCTGAGGAATGGGGGAACGATGTTGGCGTTGCATCAGTATGACACGGGGAAATATAGCACGGAGACGTTGTATTCGACTGATGGGGGGTTATTGGGGTTGAGGGGATTATATAATTTTGGACCGGATCCAAGGAAAGAGGTCACGGAACCGCCTAAACAAATGTCGAGGATTGATGATAAGTTTTATGGACGATTTAGTGCCGGGGCGGAACTTTATTATGGGACTTTGAATAAATCTGGGGGAGTTAGTGTTGGGGGGAGGTTTGCGACGTTACCGGCGCACAAGGGAATTCCGTTGACAGCGACGTTGACGCTTAATCCGTTGATGGGAAATATCAGTTCGACGTATGCTGTGAAGGCAGGCAAAAACTTGTCTCTATGTTCCAGGCTAGACTTCAATGTCTATAGTTACGAGAGTGACCTGGTAATTGGGTGTGAATTGTGGAAGATGAAAGCACCGGTCGAGGAGCGCAGAGTAAGGAGTATGGAAGCAAAGCTTGCATGGAAACTCGATGAAGTGGACTTGGAAAAGGAAAAGAAACCTGAAGAGGTTGCGGGAGTATTGAAAGCAAGGATTGATCAGAACTTGAAGGTGGGATTAGTGTGGGAGGGGAGAGTGAAGGAATTGTTGTTCACTCTTGGTACTTCGATTGATATGAACAGGAGAGATCAACCATTTAGGGCTCTGGGACTGGAATTGCAATATTCTTCGTGAATGATTGGATTCTTGGGGAATGGCAACAACTCTTGTTCCACCGGGCGATGTTTCACCGGGCTGAAATGATGACGCCCAACGCTGTGATGTCGTCTCCATTGATCGAGCTCGGGAATGATCAGGCGATATTCGAGATTTTGAAGGACATCAAGCAGAGCAAGCCGGATCTGAGGGGCCTTGAATTGCACAGCAATATCTCGGCTAGAATACCGGAGACATATCGATGTAGCACATGGATGTTTGCGAGTTACAATTTGAAGGTTATGTTGGCGACATCGTATTCATGGTGTCGCTGAATGTCCAGGTACTTTCCCGACTCTAATCAAGTATCGAAATGAGCAGCTTCTTTTTCGGACCACTTTGAGACCCAGAAAGACCCAGAAAGCTACATCGCAACCGCCAGGCGTACAAAACAGTCTGATACTGGTAGTGGTACGTTACAACGTTATGAACACAACCGAACGGTCATGTTGATATCATGATCTATGAAAGCACCAGCGGAAATGGACTCGGCAGGCTGCCGAAACAACCAAAGACAAGGATGGATGATAAGATAGATAGGTACTTGAGACCGATCGTGAAATGAGATTGAGAGGTTGTGCATCCACAACGAGATAAAATAAATGACAAAATCCACATCCTTGATGGAGAAGCGGAGAATAACTCCGTAGATATTGTTCACGTGATACAAATCTTTTTCCGTTTGAACTTTGTTGTTCGTCTTTACCTAGGTAATCATTCCTCGAGTACAGTAGTGTAAAACTACCTACGAGTACCTAGTTATCACAACATAATAATGCAAAGTAACGCAAAGCAAATGCAATGGACCGCTTCCGCTTCGTGCACGAGCACCATATTCGAGCTCCAAGATATTGGTATCTAAGATGAAAAGAAAGAAAGAAACCTTATGCGCGCAACCGCTATAGCTAAGGCGAGATGGTCATTTAGTATACCGGTATCTGATGGGTTCTGTCTGTACCTACCCACCTACGGATGTTCCGGCACTCGATCGACATTATTGTATTATACTATCTATCAAATATTCAAAGCAGAAGGAGGAAAAGAAAGCTAGAAATGGATTTGTTAATTTTCGAAGAGTTGAAAACTCCTTTTCAGGCAATTATTATATTAAATATCCAATCAAAAGTAGAGAATTTTGAGTATTATTTTACTTGGCTATTATTAATTAGACAGACCCAGATTTTATCTTTTTGGTTTGCTCAAAGCTTGGCGATCTACTAGTATCTACCCATCAAGGTTCTCATTTTTAGAATCTTTTCACTGAACATCATCCATCCATTCATCATCATTGATGATGATTTGTTTGAATGTTCTTCCCTCCCTTCCCCTCCAACTCCACTTTCTTTTTGATCTTTTACTATAATACTATATATTTCCGTACCTCCTGTTTTTGGTGATATTATTATTTTATTGTATATATCTTTTGTGAATTTCGTAAATAGGTTCTGTAGATAATACAATATATATATACTTACTACAAACATTCATTCATTACCTACCTAGGTATCTACCTCACAAGGTACAGTACTAACTTTTCATTCTCTCTCTCTCCTCTCTCTCCCTCTCTCTCCCTCTCTCTTTAAAAGATCGACCTCTTCCCCAATTAATAAGTGTAATAACTTGCTGATCACTTTTGCTACTAGCTACGGAAACCCCACGACAATACAACTTTTCATCTTTTCGAGCTAAGTGTGGGCCACATCCGACTCCAACTCCATCTCTATCTCCTCAATCGTTACTCTCGGTCAATATCCGTTTTGACGATACACGATTCTGTTGGAGCTTCTCGACCAATTCATTCGTGTTTTAAGAGACGACGCGTAGCGGGGTGCACTGGAATTGCATAAAGATATTCGAAGATACAAATTAGACATCAGTTGGGGAAGATACGATATCTGCGGGGTGGTTGACAGAGAAGCAATCGGTGAACATGTCGGAATATACAGTCGAGGTTACGTGTGGGGGTGGAAATGAATATGATGGACGAATAGGAATACGGATATCCTCGATATTCGTTATAGGATTTGGTTCGATGTTGGGTATGTTCTTCCTCATTGTCACACATGGATTCCCATTTTCGAGGATCACTTCGGCTGAACAAAATAATAGGTGCTCTTTTACCAATTGCTGCCGCCAGAACACAAAGGTTGAGGGTCCCACCTCTGGCATTCTTCATTACTAAATATTTTGGATCGGGTGTCATTATATCTACGGCTTTCATACATGTAAGTTTTGTTCTTCCCGCTCCCATTTTCAAGCCAAGTTGAAATGGGTTCCGGATATTCACCCGAGATGTGTGCTAATCCATTTAAATCATAGTTACTAGCTCCCGCTTCGGCCAATCTGACCTCCCCATGTTTAACGGGCCCAATCACACAATATGATTGGGCTGAAGGAATTGCCCTTATGACAATCTTCAGCATGTTCTTCATTGAGCTCATGGCATCAAGATTTGATGTATTTGGTGAGGATAGTCATGATCTGGAATCTGCCGATCCAGCAAAGGACCTTATGAGACGAAACACCCGAAATGAGAAGGGTGAGGCATCAAGAACATCTCCACCACCAGGAGGTAACAACCACAGAGTTGCGGATAACTCTCAAGCATCTAATACCGTACTAGAACATAACAACGATAGCTCGAGTACTCGGATACAGTCATCTGGGGAAGAGCCAGCCAGAGGGAGGTCTAGTATCCCAGGACGACCGGATGATTTGTCATACCCTCCTGGAGGCGAAGATCATCTCGGACATCAGAGGGAACATCATGAAGATGATGACCACTTTGCTGCTCAAATGACTGCACTTTTCATTCTTGAATTTGGTGTTATATTTCACTCCATATTCATTGGTCTCACACTTGCCGTCACAGGTGAGGATTTCAACCTTCTCTACATCGTCCTTGTCTTCCACCAAACATTCGAAGGACTCGGTCTTGGAGCTCGACTTGCCACGGCTCGTTGGCCGAAGAATAAGGGCTGGATGCCATGGGCTTTAGGATCTGCTTATGGCTTTACAACACCCATTGCGATTGCTATTGGTCTGGGTGTTCGTACAACATTTGCACCAGGCAGTCAGAAGACCATGATTATCAATGGTGTATTTGATTCCATCAGTGCCGGAATCCTTATATATACAGGTTTAGTGGAGTTGATGGCACATGAGTTCATGTTCAACCAGGAGATGCGGAAAAGCTCAATGAAAATGATGTTTTTTGCTTTCGGATGCATGTGTGCAGGAGCGGGTTTGATGGCATTATTAGGAAAGTGGGCGTAAGAGAGTATATACCTTTATCGTATCATGGGAGTCGTTCATATAGATGGCTACAGGTCTTGGTACATGGGGGATATCGAAGGACTGAGCAGATTGGTGCTTGGGACATCAGTGAAAAGGCGTTGAAAAAGTTTTTGGAACTTGAAATATTACTTATATATGTATGGAATTGGTATTGGAATTGGTATTGGTATTGGTATTCGTATTGATGGCTTATGAGGATGGGATTGATCACGGATGGAATTCGAGTTGTTTTGTCTGTAAATTAGAAAGTTGGAGGCCAGAGAATAGTGTTAATAGATAAAAAAAATAAAAAATAAAAAAATCATGAATCTTAAACTTGGGTCGCGAGACTATCTCTTTTGTGAGATTGTTTGTTACTTGGTTTGTTGGAATTTGTTGTGTCTTGATTTGATTTGATGTAGTTGTAGTATTGTACAGATATATAGATGTATGAATGTATGGATGTGTGGATGTATGGAGCCGAATGGTGAGAGGGGTGGTGGAGAGGAGTGGTGAAGGAAGGTGGTGCTTGATAATTTGATGATTTAATAGTTATAGGATAACGAGATGATGATGTGTCAATAAGTTATTATTAAATAATTTTAACTGTGTGTTATGTTATATTTATATTATATTGTGATTTTGGTTTGATTTGGTTTTGGTTAAATTGGGTTGGGTTAGGTTGGATTGGGTGAAAGGAGTTTTTAGTTTGGGGATGGAGGTGTGGAGAGGGAGAGGGAGAGGGAGAGGGAG
>KI628543.1:460917-499883 GCA_000503235.1 Sclerotinia borealis F-4128
AGGGAGGGAGATGGAGATAAAGATGGAGAGGGGTATGTACTCATGCGTATAACAAAACCACAATATTCTACAGTATTATTTCTCTATCAAATTAATTACTCGAGTAACCGAATCGATCTTTTTGCCTGCCCGCTTGCCCGCCTGCTTGCCCGCCTGGTGGGAAAGTGCTGGCTGAGTACAAGTACTCGAGTATGGGATATAATAATACTTAATCATATCGAGTAATTATAGTAGAGATACTATACTATAATTACTGTATCCCCCCTGTCTGTCATTTTTATTTTTTTGAATTTTTATGAGCATAGACTACTGAGTATAGTAATGAGTTATGAGTTGTGAGTTGTGAGTTATATTTGGCTAGTTTGGAGTTTGGGGTTTGGAGTTTGGAGTTTGATGGAAAATAGAAATGGAAATGTATATGGATATGGAGTCTTTGATATAGTATAACTTGAACTCAATAAGCCAGGCCTTCATTATATCTACAACTCATACCCAGGAACCAGAAGAGAAGAAGAAGAGAAGGAAAGAAGTTCTTCGGAGCACATATGTATATAAAAAGTAAAGTACAGTTACTCGAGTGTGTGTGTGTGATAATTTGAAAATAGAGATATATAAAGTTACAAGCTACAAGCTAAACTAGCAAAAAGAAAACTGTTACTGGTAGGTAATTAGCATGCACAATTAACTTGTATTATAGGCAGAGGAAGGGAGAGAAGGCAGTATTGTATTGTGAGTATTATAATCTTACTATTATTATTCAACTTTTACTCGAGTATGATCTTCAGATTTCGCGTCACAGTCACATAGAATAGGGGAGCGAGAGTACTTGTACGAGAGTCAGTGAAATCATAAATGTGATTGCATTTTGGTGAGTGGGTATAAGTTATAACTTGAAGTTAATTATAACTCGGGATTCTGGATATATTACAGTAATTATACGAGTATTTAAACACCTAATTTATCTAAGTTGGTATATAATACTCGAGTACAGTAAATATGTTATTATACTTAGGCTAATTACAGTTTGTTTTTTCAAGTTGTAAGATAACTAAGAGGGAGCTGATTTGAAAAAACCTAATCGAGTAAATAATTATATAAGGTATGAAAATAGGGATGGCAATTAGAAGGTGGGTTGAAAAGAGTCTTCTAGGAGGTGTAGAGGTGTAGAGGTGTAGAGGCTTGAAGAGATCAAGTTCTAGAAGACTAGAAGTTGAGGCTTTGAATGAAATTATTGAAATGGGGAAACTTGAACTTATTCTGGTGTAATCACTGGCATGTAAGACTTACTAGTTGGTGCTGAATATATTTGAATGGGGATTTTTGTTTGGATACTTTCCGATTACTGAAGTTATAAAAATGGCTAATATTTTTGGGTAAATATGTATAATATATTTGAAGTAGATTCTTGATGTACTAATAAATACGATCTGATGTAGCTAAACGAGTGATTAGTTAATATTCGAAGTAATTACTAGATTCTTGATAGCCTAGCTTGATATGATAGTATGAGTGATATGCTCGAAAAATAAAATTATCAGAGTAGAACACAACACAATACAAATATTTATTATCAAATATCGGTACTTCAAGGAAATGATGAGGAGGGGGGAGGGGTAAACATGACTAACCGAGCTAGCTAAAGGGGGCATGCTAATGTCTTTCGGTCAATATTTAAGTCATTTATTCATTTGTTTATAGTACTATTTATTAATTGGCTATTTGTTAATTCATATATAAGAAATCCTTATAATTCAATTCAATTGAAGTTTATAATTATGATTTATAATGAAAGAGATTAAGATTTTGTAATCTTTATCTTTAAATTCAAGATTAAAAAATTATAATATATTTTTGAATTAAGATTTTGTAATTATAAGAAAACTAGATTTCTCTTTTCAGTTATTAACTCATTTAATTTTCTCGAAGTACCTATTTTCATAAATATTATCAAATAATATTGAAGATTCTTGGATTTTCGAGAGATAAATTCGCATGTTTTATGTATTTGCGTCTTTTAAAACCCGCCCGAGTACTATAATTAACTAATTGATACAAAATTTCGAATTAACAGACTTAAGTTGACTTTGCAACTCGAACACAGCATTTATAATTCATCAAATGTCTTAAACAAATGGCCCTTAGTTGTTGTATTATTGACACAATCCTCGAAAAACGTCGTCGTCCAGTGTCCCTTATGTCGTCCATCAGTACATTCGCCAGGCGATCCGCCATGTCGTCCAATGTGTCGCTTTGTATATAATCTCCAATTGCTACCAAGATCTCGTCTATCATACTTTCTGTCAAGGTTCCCAGTATGCCAAATATAAATGTGTCTATTAACTCTCTCATCTTTATCCTCATAATTTGCCTCAGTCATCGCTCCATAATCATCTGCCTCAATGTATTGTCCAACCTCCCGAGGAACCTCGCCATCCTTGTGCCGGGCCAGAAGGGGAGAGAAGAGGAGGATTCAAATTGTTGAAATTGTTGAAGTATTAATAATATAGTTCAAAATACATATTCAAAATATCAATTATCTTATTTTTCTGAGGAGAAAGATAAATCGAAAACTTTCAAGGATTAGACAGGTTAGAAGAAATGGACAAATCTATAGAAGAGTATAAGGATTTTTAGAGCTCAGGGGAGAACGGGAGAGGAGTAGGATCAGAGATTGCATACGCCTGGTCGACGACAAACGAAGAGGTAGGAGTGGAGGAATGGTTTGCAGACGAAGGGTCGGCGACAGACGAAGAAGCAGGAGCGGAGAAAGACTCGAGGAAAGAGATTTTAAGTCGCTCAAGGGCGGTGTAACGGTTGGAAGGTACAATCCACAAAGGCATATTCCAGCTGGACCTTCCAGGAGAGAAATCCTCAATGTAATTGGAATGGTTTGCATTTTAAGTTGAAGAAGGCATCTCGACAGGTTTGCTGACAATTTTAGGTATTGGTCTCAAATGCTTGAAAGTAAATGCTTGACGAAAGAGAAGGGGAGAGAGGTAAAGTTAGGTCTTTAATTATATATCAGGGGTGGCGTTGAGTTTGGAAGAATTTGAAAGAATTTGAACGGACTGTCACTTGAATTACTACTAGATAGGACTACCATGATGACCAAGGCATTCATATAACTCATTTGCATCATCTTTGACTAGTAGCCTCCAAAGCTTCTGTCGATGAAGCCGAATGATGTCTTCAAAAAAGCTGAGAAACTCTAATGAAGATGCAGCAATCTGAAAATTGTTACTTTCTTATTGGCAGTGGTCCAGTCAATCATCATTTACTCGATTTGTGCTAGCGTACAGTTGTGAGTAGAGAAACCCTAAGCGATTTGACCCTATCCAAAGACACGGCCGACCGTAAGTTAACTAGTGCATTGGTCAACCAGTCCGTTTAGTTTGACAAATTCAAATTCTCAGTCGGTTTGGCTTGATAAATTCAAATTGGTGGTTAAACTATAACCTCTCAAACTGCCAATCTTCCCGACTGGTTCAAACTACTGACTACACTGAAAATGATGATGCACAATATACCTCTGAACCATACCCAGCTCATATATCAAACGTTAAAACAGAGTCCGTAATTCAACTTGACCCTTGAAAAACCCTTTCTATCACCCTATCATTAATAAACGCGGCATAAACTTGGAGGCGGATTTTGCTTCGGGATTACTTTGCCGGTGTACTAGAGTAACACTAACGCATCACTAGCTGATCCAATTCAAGATTTCGAATGATCTGGCACTTTAGTCACCAGTAAGCTCCGAAGTATTGGAGTTTCTCTTACCAACCGACGAATGAACCTTGTTCTATCCACTAATTATAGTATAACGGTCTGGTTCCAGGCATCATCAATTTAAATTGTTTAGGATACACAGGACGACCATTCATTGGCAATGAGACTTTTCGCAAAGGAAGAAAATACCTAGTACTATAATTTTATTGCACCAATAAACATAGATTTGCCCAGCTATAGAATTGTACACCACCGACTAATCATAGTCTTACATACATGACTTGAAAGGAAAAATCCCTTGAAACAAAACACAAGAATCCAAAGAATGCGCCTAGCCTGGTGCCAAGATATTAGAAAGACAGACTCGATACTCGATATTGTCACCACATCACGATGCACTCGATGTACTAGTTTACTCGATGCAATCAAGCTTCGCGCTATTTTTACCGGACACCTATGGCTCACACTAATGAGCGTGTAAGAGATCGTCATATGCTTGTTAGAGCGAAACTAGGGAATTTAGTCTCAACGGACTAGCCATTTCTATCTAGACTGACCGACACCCACTAGTAGTAGTTCAACCTGGAAATACTGTTTATACCTCGCACAATTGTGAAAACACTTCTTCTTGCAACAATACATCAATCATAATCATAACATTCCGAAAATATTTCCCTTCTTGAGGAACATCTTTCTCAGTCTCAATCAACTAGCTGACTCACAATATCATACCATTTATCATCGCCATACCCTCATAAATCCATCGATTGCATTACTTAGCTATCTCTTGTCATCTTCTCAACAAGCAACAGAAGCGGTAGCTGCTCTCGTCGAGCCTTCATACCCTTCGTCTACATTAAATAGGAACGCTCACAACGCTCGAGAGAGAAAAGAGTTATGAGCGGCCACAGGCTTCGTCGATTTGGAATGTGCCAACAGAACCAGAGGCATGTCCGTAAGTAAACCAACTCCTCGTGATCTTCTTCAATTTTCTTGCTTAGCAAGTGACCACTTCTCATTCTCGAGTTTGTCGTTGAACATCAAGTATGGGTACCAAGACCATTCGGCCTCGACAGTTTGGTTATACACCATTATTTGGTTCTGCAAGCGAATATCCCGGATTCCCCGGCGGTGAATTTGGGGAGTGTATCGTATAGAATTTAGTAGGGCAGATTGAACGTGGGTTTACCCAGTATGATCTGGGTTAAAGTTACTCTGTGCCCAAACGTTCGACAAGCACGCCTCTCAAGTCCTATGCCAAAGTCCCCAGAATCCTCGCTCAGATACTGAACAACAAACTTTCGTAAAAGTCCAGCTAACACCCCCATAGCTCGAAATGCTAACTCATGCCCCACAAAGGGTAATTGGAGAGGCCAGAATAACCCTCTCGCCTCATGGGTTCTGGCCGTCGCAGAAGCCCAAAAAAAAGGGCCAATGCCCGTAGAACCAGCCGAAGACTCCGAGGAATGGAAAGCGTTGATGGAGTATAGATCCGAGAAGGCCTTTGCACCGAAGGTTCCCCCGCCGACGCTTCCTCCACCGATAGTCTCTGAAGGGATACCCTGTCGTCCTAAGATACTTCGGAGATCATATGCCGAGGTACTTTCCGGATCAAAGTTGACAGTCGAATCCTCATCAAAGTATATCGAGGAGCAATTCTCAGTCCCTAACGAGAAAGAGAAGTAGGGACCTCGAAGAACTTATGCCGAGGCATTTTCCGGATCAAAGATGACATTCGAATCCTCAAACTATATTGAGGAGCAACTTTCAGTCCTCGACCAAAAAAAAAGAAAACATAAAAATCTCAAAAGATTTATATCAAAAGAAATTCGGAATCAAAGAGAACAGCCAAGCCAAGTCCTCAAAGTCCATCGAGGGCCAATTTTTTACTTTTGTTTCAAAGAGGGAAAAGAAGCAAGAAGCAAGAGAGCATCAAAGCTATGCAGCGAAACAGATATCAACTGAAACTGTCAAATTTTGGATTATACTTGGTTTAACTAGCGGTTGGGATGGGATTATATAAGCTAAAAAATACTTTAAACTATATACTCGAGTAGATTAAATTGGTATATTAGATATATTAGCTAGCAAATACATAAAACTTCTTTCATATCCTTTTTTTTTGCAATTTCAAATATATATTAATAATCTGAATCTAAAACTTGAAGCTTAAATTATTGAGAGTTTCTTCCACTTGGAGACAGCAAAGCTTAATACAAAACCAAACCCAACAACCACTGGCAGTTTAGATTCATTATTCATTAAACCAAACCAACTAATGAGCCCAATAACTATACGAATTCAACTACTCTACCACCGACTACGCTATTGCCATTACAAAATTCTTCTTCATAGAATACTATTATCTATATATACTAACTGTTCTCGTAGATAAATAAATCACAGATCCAATACTTCCTTTTCCTTGTCTATCTCTTGGATTCTCTCCTTCTTTTCTTCTCTCCCTCTCTTCTTCTTTCCTTTTCTATCTTTTTATATCTCTTTATATTATCTTTTCAAATTATCTTTCCTTCCCTATACTCAATACAAATCTAATACAATATAAATCCAATCCAACACAACACAACACAATACAATACAATACAATCCAATCCAATAAAAACCAACACAACACAACACAACACAACACACACACACAATATCAATCTATTCCATTTCATCCAAACAAAAATCCTATTCATGACATCATACTCACCCTCACACTCACACTCACACTCACAGCATATTAAATTTGTACACAAAATTATATATATACAAATATACAAATATACTCTCTCAATTTTTTTAAAAAGAAATATGATATTTATTACTCAACCACCCTATCCATCTCTCCATCCTATCTCATGCTATCCCTCCATTTAGACCCCCTCCCCCTCCCCCTAAAAAAAAGAACAAAGAGAATAATAAATAGAGATACCCAGCCAAGAATTCAAGTAAATTCTCTCCAAATAGCTCTCTCTTATCTTGTAATACAAAACTTAGGCTTTAATACAAAATATTACTAATATTTTATATACTCGAGTATAATAGTTGCACTTGCTATATATGCCCCATACCTTTACCCTTACCCATACTCCAAATTCCAGAGCTCAAAAATCAACTATCCCCACAGAACACTCATCCTTTCCAATCTCACTCCAATATTCCATCTCACATGACAGACATCCATTGTCACATAAGAAAACAAGAAAATATTATGAGGTCAGACCTGGAATCACGCATTGTTTCTCATCATGAACAATGAACAGTTAAAAAAGATAATATGCAACATCACATCCTTTACAATCCCAATTCTTTCCCCATCCCATCCCATTCATCCCCACCAATTTTCCAGTTCATCACCTTCAATCCCCATTCCTATCCCTGGGGTCCTCCAGAAACACCTTCCCATATCATTCATAGCATGACATGGCCTCGATACATCACATCCTATCCTAACGCTCATTCCCCACTCAACCCTCTCAAGGACTAGCCCATCCCCCTGCAACATCCACCCACTCGGCCAGACAACTTCCTTGTTTGCCTTCCACATCTACAATGTCCGTATCGCATCTACATCTACATCCAACTCCGTTCTCCTTAACCGGATCCCAGTTATCCCAGTACTCATCTTCTTCCTTTCGCTTCTTCTCGTCCAGTGTAGTCTTTTCTAGATAAGGTTCGCGGGCTCTCTGGCGTGCGGGCGCATTTGCTGGGCAATGTTGAATGGTCGTATGTCTGTAGCCAAAATCACGGAAGTAATGGACATCGCGAGGAGCGAGGAGAGCACCAGCGGCTAAAGAGTGAATGGGTGCGTCACCCCACTAAGAGTATTGTTAGTTTGAGACCAAATCTCGTCATGATATTATATATTGGCTTACTCTTTCCATCCAAAATCCACCACTACGATCCATCATTTGAAAGAAGTCTTCATACTCTTTACTTCTGAACCAACTGAGTCTGGCAATTTCGAAATTCGACCAGAAATGGCACATATTGTACTTCTCTCCTTCCATAGCTTCTGGATCTATTTCTGGTAAAGATGCACGAGATGGATCACCTCGAAGAATTTCTTCGGGGAGTGGTCTTTTATAAGCTGGGTCATCTTCAGGAACCTCCTTTGGTTCCTCAGGTGGAGGTTCGATGAACATCTCCCATAGACCTTGAGATGTGATGTTGTTGACTCGTTTGTATGCAGATGCGTAACGGAAGATATTTGGAACTGTTTCTTTCAATTCTTTGACGGCAATAGTGAAACCGTAAGTCTTGTTCGAATCGATCATCTTCAGGAAAGGATCGCTATGAATTTGTCAGCTTCATCTGCAATGATGTTCCAGGATTGCAGGACATACTATGTGATATCACAGAAATACTTAATTTCTGGCTCTAGACGCCAGTACCACTCATATTTAGCCAGGAGCTCATGTTTGTAAAAGAATCTGGTATTTTGTCAGCAACTTCTCATTCATCTCAAGTTCATAAGTCTGGATGATGTGCATACCCTGAATAGAATCTGCACATAGCATGATAACTTTCCATACCACCATACATGATCGCAGCATCACCTTGCTTTGCAATACCCTCTTTGGCGACTTTAGGATCGATCCATTCTGGGAATCCCCATTGCTTAGGGTCGATAGTTCCGAATTCACATGGCGCACTTGTATAGTTTCGAATGACTTCCTTAAATGTCGAGTTGAATTCTTGGTCGTTGAGGAAAACGTATGGGTAATTGTACCACCGATTGAAGTGCCTCTCGATAGATTTGACCGATTGAATGACTCCCTCTAGTTCTTTATTTCTTGCTAGCACAACGAATGCTGCATTGGCTCTTGGTTGACTTGTATCTGGTTCCGCACATCCAGTCACAAATACTTTATCATGTTGTTCGCTGATCCTCCTACAATAACAAACAAATGTCAGTGGTCTTGGCATTTCAAGAACAAGATAGATTGATAGATAAAAAAAAAACATACCTAATAGCTGGTGGTGCTCCAGCTGGCATTAAAATCCCCACACCTGATTTAGGATGTCGGACAAAAAGCACTAAAATCAATACAACGACAATGCATGGAAATAATAGAACTACGCCGAGAGGTATCGAAATGCTGGAATTGCCCTTTAGTTTGAGCGGCCGCCTGAAAAATGCCAATCTAGATGTAACTTTTGGCTTCTCCTTCCCATCCTCCAATGGTAATTGTGTCGATGAAGGCATGCGCTTCATGACCCTCTGTACGAACCCCATGTTGGCTGTTGATAATTGAGGATCGTTTTCGCAGACAAAATAACGAGATAGGGGGGATTTATGTCGACCCCGGGTCGTTAGAGAAGGACACTACCCAGTGTGTGTCGTAGATTGAGTATTGGTTATTATTACAAGTAATTGGAAAAGATTTTGTGATTGATGGTCGATTCGAGATGATCCTAAGCCGTTTCCCTTTCGCAGAGTCGCTATTCCTTCCAAGTAAAATCTGACGATGCTTTTCTAACGAGCGGCTGGACTTTGAGTGTCCTCGAAGATAGAAACGCTTTTGCGATGACGCGTCTATGGTATTGGGATGGTTTCTGCCTTCAACATAGAAGAAATAAATCCGATATGTCGATGGCTAGAAGGATTCGAAGATATTATGACATGAAAATTTCAAAGAGGAATTCGTTATATCGAGTACGAGTAGTGATTGTCGTGTGCTGGCCGTGGGCTAGAACGGTGGACTTGGGGGTAGAAAAAAGGAATTGGGGTGGTATTTGCCAGAGAGGTGTTCGTTTTGACGGGTGGGGGGATTTTTTTTAGGTTAAAGTTAGGTAGAGATTCCATAAGAGTGGAGTGGAGAGGAGAGGAGAGGATAATTTGGTTTGAGCGAAAGCGATAAGGAGAAGAAGATACGAAACGAGAATATAATAAATTGATTTTTGATTTATTAGACATTGACTACCGGTACTGGATAGTAATTTCAATTTTTGGCAATGGAGATTGGCTTGTTAAGTCAATATTGATGAATGGCAAGCAATCACAGAGAGAATTGTATCTCGGCTATGGGTTCTCTTCCAAAGCTCATTTCGATTTCAACATCTCATATGGATATTGACATAGCAAGTAATAAGGTTATCTACTGTTTGTTAACAGGTAGGATATCAGGATATCTAGTTTGCCCCTGAATGAATTGAGGAAGTCTAGATGTCCAGATATCTTGATAGGAGAAGGATATACCTAATTAGGCAATACTCCGTGGAGGAGAGAAATCCTTCTCTATCGAAGGGAAAGGATTATCAATCAGCCTCAATATTCAAGATAAATCTGTGCTTGTAATGAATTCAATATCACAATCCCATTGGCCAATCTGTATACTTCCTAACCACGCAATCTCGAGTTCGAACCTGACTTGGTACTCCATCCTGTAACTTGGCCTTCCTCGATGCATGAGCTTCATGCCCTGAAAGTGGTTTGCATCTTGGAAAGCAACCAAAGATCTTGGCCCTTCTACCAGGTCTTCCTCTGTTTCTGTGGTGAACTCGGACAAAAGAAGATATGAAGGCGCGTCGGTATCCGCGGTTTGTTATACTTGCATATGTATAAGTCCATAATGCATCACATCTCTGGTTGCCACACCTTTCCAAGTTTAAGTGTGCAGTGTGACTAGCCAACCATACCCATGGCTGTGATCAATAAATAAAATCCCCCTAATGTCATTTGATGAAAATCTTCATATACTTTTTTCCTTTCTCCTTTCATTGGCTTTATGTTCTTTAATTAATGGCTTCCTTTCCATGCTTATATCAAGAAGCGGTGTAGCAAATGCATTCGTAAATACCGGTACTGTCAAATAAAATAGTGATGATGCCCAGAACTGATGGAGAGCGAACGAGCCTGAAATGGACAATTGACAACAACGATGAAATTGACCCATCACGCCGTAACCTATGAAATTAGCCAGTCGTGCCAATATATCCACGCTTTCCACCGATCTGCCCTACCGATTCAACTTGGGCCTGTTAGATACCTGTCCGTTCGGCCTGTACCCGCAAACCTTTAGAACTAAAGTGGAAACTTTACCAGTCATCATGATTCGTTTGTTCTTTTGTCCTATTCGATGAATGTGTATGTGAATGCGTACTGTACTTGCATTCTTGTTTCTTGAAGTATCGTTGGATAATGTAAGCATCCTTTTTAGTTTGCATCTTTTGATATCCTCGAGAACCCTCTGATCTCAAATGGATGTGAACGTCTGATATATGTACCTAGTTATATTGAGGTGGTACGGATAGGGTCTCGATAAGGATTTATATGGGGAATCAACAATCTCAGCGCCGATACCTGGGTTGAATGTCTCAGAATTGGCGAAAGATACAAACGACCAGAAGGTTATTCAACGTGTGACCACGTCCGAAGTTCCCTTCATACCATACCATACCATACCATACTATACTCATATCACATATACTTTGCTCCCACTCCATAACACCGTCGAATTGTTGTATTTTTACTCATACTCCCTCTGCCTTATCTAGTTTACTTTTCTCCCTTTTCCGACATCCCTCGTTCCTTTCTGCCACGCATTCGAAGCGGATCCCACTTTGCCAGCCCCCCTCAAGAGTGCTCTGATGCCGAGTACTACACAGCTTCGATGAATTGGACACCTTCCTGCCATAACAGAAGTTCGAACATCCACAATGGCAGCGGTCGAGGCTTGGTCGTACGGAAGCGATTGTCTAGGGAACGATTGTGGATTGACTACGACCTTTCCTGGGACGATTGGGTGGGATGAGGGGGATATTCGCATAAGGCTGGGATTCATCGCGAAAGCATGGGAGGCATCGCGAGAACATAAAGATGTGTGTCGTTCAGAATTGGTATGCATACAATTGTTTTTATATGGTTTCAATTTTACGTTTGCTGCTAGGTTAAACTGGCGCAAACCGAATTGTGGTCTTGCTTTGGTGTTTAGAACAATACTATCCAATGGTCGCGAACACTTTGGACGAGATTTGGGAAATTTCCCCGTGAAGTTTCCCGGCCCAATACATATATTGGAATTTTATCCGTCATCAAGAATTTATTCGAGCCTCACTCTCACTCCATACAGTAGTCGCTTACTTTGGTCGCACGAGGTGGTTTACGCACTGTCGACATAGATCTCTGATATCATTTCTAGGGCACATACTCCGGTTCGATATTTGCGCGATCTCGCAGACGAATATTTGAAGGGTTGAAAACTCCAGATTTATTACCAAGATGGCATTGTGATATGTCTGCACCAAACGACGAAGATTGTATAACGGACCTGCACGACACGAGTTCGCTCGCCAAGTCCCAATCGCAAAACTATATCAGCCACCCCGCTACCCCTATAAACTCGCGAGATAGCAGACGTGACTCTTCACCATTGGCCGATTCTAAATTGAATCCATCTGTCGATTTTAATTCCCAAGATGGTTTCAAGGTGGCTGCAAAAAAGAAGAAGGGGGGAGCCAAAGCTAATGTGCCTGTAGTCAGAACGAAAGAAGATGATGGAGATGATGGAGGGAAGAAGGATGAGGGTGAAGGTAATAATGATGACAAAGGTGATGGCGCAGGCGGCGATGCTGGAGCTAGTGGGAGTGGCTTTGGAAATGGGGGAGACGACAAGAAAGAGGACGAGAAGAAAGAAGAGGAGAAGAAAGAGGAAGAGATAAAGGAAGAAGAGAAGCTTATTGAGCCCCCTGCCGAAGATCTGGTGGACAACTTCACTGTAACGGTTAAGAAAGACAAGAAAAAAAAGGAGAGGGGAAAAACTACCGAACCAGAACCAGAACCGGAACCAGTCCCACCCCCGCCTCCTCCTGCGCCCGAGATAAAGATCGCCGAGACATTCGATGACATTAAGCTGGACGATGGACCGAAGCTAGACTTGAATCCAGATACTGGTGGCAGTACCGCAAGCCCGAAATTACCCGGTGTTCTCGGTGGATGGGGTAGTAGCTGGATTACTGGGGCAGCATCGAAATGGGGTATTGGGAGCACAACCAGCGCAAGGACACCATCTCCAGTAAACAAATCCACAGAGGAAGCCAATAACCCTTGGAGTAATGATCGTGGTAAGCCCGAATATCAAAGCCCAGGATTTGCATTTGGTGCCCTTGACCAGGATGAAACTAAACGCAGCATAGCAAAATCCCGGAAAGTGGAAACAAGGCCTGAACCGAAACCTGAACCCAAACCCGAACTAATACCGGAACCGAAGCCTGATCCAATACCAGAAGAGGATCTTGGATTCAGCATTGGTACTTCTAGAAAGGAAAAGAAGAAAAAGAAAGGCACTGTAGCGTCAGTGATAGACAAGTTTGAAGTGGCCCCGAAAGAAGAACCCAAAGTAGAACCTCCAAAACCTATTGATATACCTGCCTTGGACGACGCCTGGGGTGCTTGGGGCGCTACAAGCACAAAGATGAAAGGTAAAGCAGCAAATGAACCTCCAAAAGCCAATGAACCCCCAAAAGTGGAAGCCGTAGTCGAGCCTGTTGTTGAAGAGAAACCACCTACTCCGTCTCCTCCTATGCCTGCCCCCGTGGAAGATATCTTGAGCCTTGGTCCATCCTCCAAAAAGAACAAAAAGAAGAAAGGAAAGCTTGCTGAACAATCAAAACCAGAAGAGTCGCCGCCACCGCCACCGGACCCCGAACCCGAACCAGAACCAGAGCCAGAACCAGAACCAGAGCCAGAGCCAGAGCCAGAGCCAGAGCCCAAGTATATTACCGAACCGAAAAAAGAGGAAGAACCCCTTTCTGCTTGGGGTAGTACTAAACCGGGTAAGAAAAAGAGGGGCAGAAACACGATCGTTGAGGTAATGCCGAAAGTGGAAGAGCCACCACTTGTTGTGGAACCCGATCCCGAACCTGTAATTGAGAAAAAGATCGAAGAAGGGGCCGGCTGGGGATGGGGACTATCTACAAAGGACAAGAAGAAGAAGAGGGGAGCTATAGAAGAGCCACTGCCTCCCCCGGAACCTGAGATAAATCCCGAGCCGGAACCCGAACCCATACCCGAAACCGAACCTGAGCCGGAACCCGAGCCACCGCAACCGGAGCCAATCTTCAGAAAAGACAAGAAAAAGAAAGGTAGGAATGCTGTGCTAGATGCTAGAATTGAGAAACCACCGACACCACCATCTGGATCTGCTGAACCAGAACCGGAATTGAAATTTGAGCCAGCAAAAGATACCAATACATGGAGTCCATGGGGACATAGTAGTTCTACCAAGGATAAGAAAAATAAAGCCGAAGATCAGCTTCTACCAACTGCTCCAGCGATCAGTGGGTTTGACTGGGACTTTGATGACAAGCTAAAAGATGAGCCAGCTGAAGAAGAATTCAATAATCCAGAACCGGAATCGGAACCGGCCTCAAAGTCTGTAGAATCTGTAGGTATTTGGGGTGGTCTTACCTCTACCTCTAGCAAGAAGAAGGATAAAATTTCAAGCAAAGAGAAGGACAGAACCTCGAGTAAAGAGAAGGATAAAGATAAGAGGAAAAGCAAAAGGAGTGCTGAGGAGCCCAAAATAATCGACTACTTTGATGAGCCTATACCTGAGCCGGCCCCTGATCCACCTCCAGCTGTCACGAACGATTTCGACTGGGGCTTTTCTTCTACTGCCAAGAAAGAAAGAAAGAAAGGAAGTAAACACAAGGAATCTACACCCGAGCCAGAGAGTAAGCCAATGATTGAAGCTATAAAGCCTGGATACAATGATGATGCCTGGATGAATTGGGAACAAAACCCCAAGAAGAACATAGAAGAGTCATTACTTCCTGTCGATGACTTCGAAGAGCCTATGTCACCTCCACCAGTACCAGATGCTCCACCTGCTGTCGACGATTTTATGGGTTGGGGTTCTTCGAAAGACAAGAAAAAGAAAAAGAGCTTTGTTGAAGATCCTCCGAAGATCGAGCCTGTTAAGGAACCCAAATTTGATGACTTTTTTACTCCGATTTCTTCTAAGCCTGCTGTCAAACTCAACAGGAAAGAACAGAAAGAGGCTGACAAGGCTAGAAGGAAGGCTGAGAAAGAAGAAACCGAAAGAAAGCTGGCAGAAGAGGCACAAGAGACGGCTAGATTGGAGGCCGAGGAACAAGAAAGACACGAAGCTGAGGAACAAGAAAGACACGAAGCTGAGGAACGAGAAAGACTTGAAGCCGAGGAACGAGAACGATTGGAGGCCGAGGAAAAAGAGAGATTGGAGGCCAAGGAACAAGAAAAGATCGAAGCTGAAGAGAAGGCTAAGGCAGAAGCGGAAGCTGAATCCGAATCCGAACCAGAACCAGAGCCTCCTAGAAATGACTGGAGCTCAATATGGGGTCTAGCTTCAGGCAGCAAACCAGACAAAAAGAGTGAGAAAAAGAGCAAGAAAAAGGCTATCCTCGAAATTGAAGCTCCACATCCAGCTCCGACTCCTCAAGCAGACCCTCCAGCAGAGCCCGAAATCGACAATTCCTGGGGGTTTGGATCTACCGCAAAGAAATCAAAATCTAAGGAGAAAGAAGCTCCTCCTGTCAAACTCAGCAGAAAGGAGCAAAAAGAGGCAGACAAAGCAGCCGAAAAGGCTAGGAAGAAGGCTGAAAAAGAAGAGGCTGAAGCGAAAGCTGCAGCAGAGGCAGAAAAGGCAGAAGAGGTAGCTAGATTGGAAGCCGAAGAACAAGAAAGACTCGACGTTGAGGAGCAAGAACGATTTGCAATGGAGGAGCAAGAGCGATTTGAAGCTGAGGAACAAGCAAGAGCCGAGGCCCAGGCTTTGGAGGCCGAAGAACAAGCTAGAATCGAAGCTGAGGCTGCTGAAGCAGAAGCCAAAAGATTAGCCAAGGAGGCCGAAGTAGCTAAATCCAAAGTCAGATTGACAAAGAAACAACAGAGAGAAGCCGAGCGATTAGCGAAAAAGAAGGCCGAAGCAGAAGAAGCTGCTGCAAAGGAGGCAGCAGAAGAAGCTGCTAGGGAAGCCGAGGAGGAAGCTATGAGAGAGGAAGAGGAGCGTGCAATTAGAGAGGAAGAAGAAGCTGTCAGAGAAGAAGAAGAAGCTGTCAGAGAAGAAGAAGAAGCTGCAAGAGAGGAAGAGGAAGCTGCTAGAGAAGAAGAGGAAGCTGCCCGAGAAGAAGAGGAGCGTGCCAATATAGCAGTGAAACAGAAAGCTGCTAGAGAAGAAGCTGAAGCTGCCAAAAAGGCCAAAAAGGAATCCAGATCGAGCAAGAGTAAGAAGTCTAAATACAACAAAGAACCGGATCCTATCCCTCCACCACCGCCACCTCCACCACCAGTACCGATCAAGGCTCCAACTCCTGAACCAGACGAGGACCTAGAACCAACCCAGGAAGAATTAGATGAAATTCTAGCTTTAGGTAATCGCACAAAACCACCGTCACAAGCCTTTAGTTTTTGGGGAGCTCCTAAAAAATCACCACCAGTATCAGAGAAGCCATTATCAAACAAGGATAGTGAATTTGGTAAGACTAATCTTACCGAGGCATCCACTAAGAATCTCATGGCTTGGGGCACGGGACCAGACGAGATTGCGATTGCTGACAAAGCGACGCGTCCAGAAACCTCTTCTAAGAACCAGGACACGACATCTAAATGGCCACCGCCATCAATCAAATCAAGTCTGTTAAAGAAACCGGTCGGAGGAACAGTAGCTGATAGGTTAAGAGCATTTGAAGCAAATAAAGTCGCTGAGGAGCTTGATGACCCTGATGAGCCTGATGAAGTAGATGAATATTTCCCAGCACCTTCTCCACCTCCACCTGCGCCGCATGCGCCGACTAGGGAGGAAAAGAGAAAATCAAAATCTTCATCCAGAAGAGACAAGGAAAGGTTAGAAGATTCAGGAGTCCTTCCTGGTGGATTTCCGGAATCTGCCTACGACGACGAGATTATTGATATTGTCGAGATGCCAATTCTAAAGAAGAACAAGAATAAATCTAGTAAGAGCAAGGAATCTTCCAGAGCACCATCTGTACCTATTGAACCACCCACGCCACCTCCTGAAGTAGAACCGGAACTGGATTTAGATTCGGATCACAAATCATCCAAGAAGGAACGTCCTCGAGTTGTCCGCGATGGGTCTTCTTGGGGAGCCTGGGGAGCAGAGCCTCGTAAGGAAGAAAGGGATAGAAGATCACCCAGGGACCATGGGCATACATTTGATGAACCTCAAGTCACAAAAGATGAGAGGAGATCCACCAGAGATGCCGACCCCAGACATTCTAAGTCTAGAAGATCATCTACTAGAGAAGAGAGAACTTCTTCGAAAGACTCATCTTCAGACAAAGCAGAGAAGTCATCAAAAGGAGAGAATAGACCACCGGTTTCTAGAGGAATATCAAACATGTTTGGGCCTGCTACACCACTATCGAGGTCTAATTCAAAGTCTGAAAAGCGACCGAGTGTGAGCAGAACGAGCTCACGCCGACAATCTGTTAACATGGACAGTCCCTACCCAACTCCGATGCCTGATGATGCTCGTGAACCTCCCCCAATGTCCGCAAAAGCTGCAAAGATGTTTGGTATTGGTATGCCTGGCAAGCTTTCAAGAAGCAAATCCGAAAAGACCAGACCATCACGTGGTACGTAACCCCATCAAAGTATCATAATTATTACTTATGCTAACATCAATTATGAAGATGATGACGTGGATGATGACGTGGCAGATCCTACCCGTCACAGATCCAGTCGTGATAGAAAAGGCAAGTCAAAGGTGATCGACGATTCAATGTTTAACATGCAGGCGCCACCACCTGTACCCATGCCTCCGCCGCCGATGGATATGCCACTTCGAAGGAAGACCACGCCTACCACAGACTGGAGTGCTAATGCCAGGGCGTACCAACAAAGGCGACAAGAAGATGACATTGTTGTGGTAGAACCAGGAGGTCCATCGGAAAACTTGGGTGCACCTGAAGTTAAACGAAGCGATCCAAGCGCTCGCAAATCTGGTTTGGGTGGCATGTTTGGAGGGGTTTTTGGGAAAAAGGACAAAGAAAAAGATCGGCCAGACCTCAAACGTCGAAGCACAGCCCCAGCTGAAGAGGAGAGCCGTGGATATAGACGTGATGACCGAAAACCCCGACGATCTTCTAGAGATGTAGACCCCGAAATAGATGTCACCATGACAGGCGGCGCTGCTGAAGAAGACCAGGAGGCAAGAAGAGCAGCTCGACGCGCACGAAGGGCTGAACGCGAGGCAGGTCACCGAGGCGCGGAAGATACACGAGCAGTGAAGGAGGAGTCAAGAAGGGAGCGTCAGAGAAGAGAGGAAGAAGACGAACGTGAAGCACGAAGGGTCGCTAAGAGAGAGAAAAGACGTGCTGCTGAGGCCGCTGAACGACGAGTCGAAGAGGAAAAAAAGGCAAAGGAGGCTGAACGTACCGAACGCCGGAGAGCTAGGAAAGAGAGAGAGGCTGTGCAGACAGATGGCGAGCCACGCGGTGAAGACCCATCGCGTTCTAAACGCAGACGGAGTCACAGAGATGGCGACGACGATGAAGCTCGTCGACGAAGACGTGAAGATCGGGTAAAATCATCAGATCCTCGCAAATCAAGTCGCAAATCTGCACCTGTCCCTCAGCCAGAATTCCTTCCAGCTGATGGCCCCGTCTATAGCCGTTCAAAGCCCAAGAATACTCCAGCTTGGCCTCATAGTGGTACGGACTCTTGGGTGAGAGAAAACTCGGATGCACCACCACCACCCAATTTTCCTACAGGAGAAGCATCCCCTATTGAAGATACGATCGGTGGAGAAGCTGAGAGAAAAAGAATGAGAAAAACAAGACCATTGGGGAATGATGATGATAAGCGACGAAGAAGGGATGAAAGAAGACGTGAAAAAGAGACAGAAAAGCCCGCAAGGAGCTCGGAAGGCAGTCAAGAGGACCCTCTACGAGAAAGTCCGAGAGAATCCGGTTTCGAGACGTCTCGAGCGCCAAGTGCTACTGGTGGTCTCTTTGGTCGTTGGAAGAAATACGGGGGGTTCTAATGAAATGGAACGATTTTATAATGAAATGAGATACGAAGATATGACCTACTATATTGTTTCGGTCATGGAGAATGGGTAGTGTGAGCGTATGTATTTTGATTTTGATCTCTTGTTCTGATTTTTGATCATGGTTGTTATTATGGCGGGCGAAGAGACTTTGGAAAGATATGAAAACCAGGGAATCATCAGGTGTTAGGTTCCCAGAACACTGGTCGTTGCAGAAATGGTCTCGACATTCTCTTCTATACCCTTACTATGTTTTTTTTAATGTTATATACCGCACGCCGCGAAGTACTGTACACTTTAAGCTTGAAGAATCACCAATCAGATATGTTTAGAAGCCCTGGAGTACTTGTTCAAGGCTCGATACTCTAATACTCACCTCAAACCTTCAAACCTCAAAACTCTACGTATACATGTTCAGCCCATCACGATAAGAAAAAACGGTTCATTTCTATCTCATATCTCATGATTTTTATTATTAGGACATAACATACATTCCTTATATCCAAAAAAAATCACTTAATGTGATACAGGAACTGATCTCTTGGATACCTATACATATACGGAGCCAAAGTACTGTACAAGCAAGCACCTGCCAAAACCAAGTCAAAGGGAACAATTCGCTGAATGTGGAAATCGGAAATCGGATGTGGGGGGCCAATCGGCACGGAATGTCGGGGTTGAGTTGCCCATTTTTTGCGCTTAACCAGCTTAGGTTATTTTATCCTTTCGACAATGTTGTTGGAATACAAAGATTATGAGTGGTTATGAATGGTTATTGATGTGGTTTGTTGATGATTACTGGTAGTTGATGTTATGATTGATCATGAATGCGGAAGCCCCAGTAGATAGGGAGTCTTATCGATTGGGGGGTGACTAGGTCATATTTTCTGGGAGATAGCAGACTGATAACTTGATACCTGCCAGTGATATCGTATAGTACAGTTTGTACGTAGTACGTGTTTGGTACTGAGGAGAACGAGAGTGAGTGGAGGAAGCTGCACACCATCTCTCTTTTTCTTTTCTTTTATCTCGTCCACTTACCTACCTGGCTTGGGGTCTCCAATCTGCTCTACGATAATTTTCTTCTATCGCGATTTCCTTTCCCTATTTGAGATTATTGACTCGATGACCGGGTTGATATGCGTATGGATGGAGGACTGGGGTTTATCGTAGATGTCTTGGTGTTTATATCTGATGCAGGTCCTCCCTCGTATTTATACTCGAGTAGTTCTGTGTGGCTTTGATCTTGAAGTGCAAAGTATACTTTCTTTGGAAGTTATTGTCTCTTTTCTTATTTTGATCTGTTCGGGCCTATTTCACAATATGATATAGCCTGACTATATTGCATATATCATTTATCACTCAATACATTTTGTCTATTGACAGATCTGCCCTAGATATACCTTGATACTGACTCTCTTTTCATTCAAATGATATATGGTACTATCCTCCACACATTTGAAATAAGACGACAAGATTCATCTACTACATCTTCCCCCTTCACAAGGCACATAACGACCCCGAAAGCTTGGCGGTTCCCTAAAGCGACACAATGATCGCGATCGGCACTATTTTAATATCGAACCAATGGCCTCTTGGCCTTGGTCTGATGGTATTGTTACTCACGGCCACTGCACTTAAATACACCCAAAGTTGGCACAAGTCCCTGTTCAACAAATTTCATATCCAACATCGACGCACATCTACATCCGCAACACCACCTCGATCATTGTCTCCAAGCAAGAAGAGTGCAGAAAAATATTTAAACTCCACTAGCAAAGCCCCAAATTACTACGATGCATTTCCTCCCTCAAGACGTACTACGCTTCCACAAGTTGCGGAAACAATCCCCCCACGAATCGGCACGGTCTTGACCTCAACCAACCCATCAACCGAACTCATGGCGAAAAACAAATTGCCCATGGTTCAGTCTTATACTCTCGGCTTCGAAACTCCAAAATATACGCCAATGGGGTTCTCTACTCAAGAAATTAACGCCATGGGTGATTTTCCCCCTTATGATATCTTGACCGGCGTCCCACTACCCCAACCACTTCAAGGATTTAAACCCGAAAAGGCTCTTCCCAGACCGTACAGACCTATAAGATGGCAATATCATCAAACCATGTGTAAGTCAACCCTTGTTCTCTGCCGAAAATCTATTGATATGCCCCAGCTTTTCAAAAAATGGAACCTGATTGGTGGCTCGAAGTCGAGAACACATATTGTTCCCGCATCGCCGAACGTCAAGGGCTCTTCAAACAATACGGCAAAATGGTCCTCGACTACCTTCCAGGCAGCGAACTCGTCACCAAAGAACTTATGGAAATGTGTCTTCAATTCTACTGTGCCCGCTACCCTGCCCATTTCTCCCTCTCGCCGGATCACAGAACATTCCACAACGCTCTTCTCAAAACCACTACCGAGATCAAATCCATGCATCCCCTCCACGTCCTTCTCAACAATGTTCCTGAAGATTTTGCCATCGTGCTAAGGAATGATCAAGATGGCATGTATTATTTTCGCGCCGGCGTCGTCTGTAGTTCGCTAGGCTGGAACGTCTCTACGAAGATTGGATTGAAGCTCGAGGATATCCATAAACCTATCCCTGATTACAAAGAAAAAATGTCTTTCAGCATGGATCGTTATTTCACCAAGATGTCCGCCGATGCTCCCATCCAGCGTGGTAGTTGGGGGCTCGAGATCGACGCTCCGTTGTTTATGCCAGCGGGTCACCCGCATGAAAAATTGCGCGAAATACAAAAGGAGGGTTTGATGATTGAAGAATGTACTTTGAGAGTTGATTGGCAGACACTGAGACGATTGCCGTTGAGTGGGGGCGTGGTGTTTAATTTCAAGGCGCTGTTCACGCCAGTGACGGAACTTAGGGATGAACCGTATGTACCGGCGTTATTGTGCAAGATCTTGAAGGAGGGAAAAAAGACGTTGATGGATTATAAGGGGACGTGGCATGTAGAGCATGCGGTTATCCCGGCCATGGAGGAGTGGGCAAGGGAACAGGTGGAGAAGGGGTGGGTGGTGCCGCAGGAGGGAGAGCTTACTTGGAAGGAGGAGACGTTGGGGGAAAGCCCGTATTTTGCGGGGTGGGAGGAGAAGTGGCATAGGCAGCAGGGGTTTTAGTTGGGTGTTGGTTGCTGGGTTGTTGTCGGGTATGCATGGCGGCTAGTGGGATGTGGGTTGGGTTTCCTTGGGTTTAGGATATCTCGGGTGGATATCTACTATTTATGATATATTTTTGATGCTTTTTCTCACGTTGACCGTCAGTCCTCAATGTTTGTTCTCAGTGTTCCAGAAATAAACACAAACATCAAATATATTAACGAGTCCATACCAGCTTAGTTAATTAAATGATCAGTAACAAAACCTGAACAAGAGATCCCAATCCGTTCGATTTACAGTGATAATAGCAAAGAAACCGATTAGCTACGAGTAGGAACTCACGGTATATGTAATTGGTTTGGTAATCTTTCATTACAGACATCTCTACGCCGCACCTTTGTACAGAGGGAGATCATACCAATAAATACCTTGATTGATTGGATCCTGAGTTTCCCTTTGGCTTCGGGTCCCTTTGCGTGTCTGGTATGATGTGTGGATCATACTCGAGTGATAATAAGACTTCTCTACTGTTTAATTAGGAAGACTTGAGTGAGGTAGGCAGATGGGTGGTAGGTTCCAACAATATATAGTGTGTGATCCACATCACATGCAAGCGAGCGAACCCCTTCCTTGTAAGATTAGTAAGGGGTACGTACAATCACGTCACGGTGTATCGGGATGGATGGGAATTAAGCAAGCTAGATACTATTTTTGATAATGTAATTATAGTCAGATTGAAGCGCCATCGTGTTTGTATCGTATGATTTACTCGAGTACTCGAGTATTGAATATCGATATCAATATGAATGCGAATATGAGGGAAAGGGTAAGGGAATGGGAGTGGGAAAGGGGACGATGGGTTGTAGAATGTAGAACGTAAGTTACTATTATGATGATATGTATTATAAATACTGAGCACATATGATGATATGAAGACTCACCGAGTACAGAAAACTAATAATGACAATGAAATGCGGGTATTGTAAGACTACTATAGCTAAGTAGCTATCATGTTCCATTGATGAGAGTGATATACAGAGTGGCGACGATAAGTTATAAATTACAGTAAATACCTCAAATAGCATCATTTTCAACTTTGATACACATTTGGGATTTAATAGGCTAGTTGAGGCATTACAGTTGAGAATGATGTTATTTCAGGTATTTACTGTAAATTATAACTGATCAGCAGAATGGTTCACTACTTAAAGAGCTGAAGACACGCTACTATTACAGATATGTAATCTGCCAGACTATAAATTTTAAAACAGAATCCGTGATGAGATTGATTCGAAGAGAACTTCCCTGTAGAGTGTAGGTGATGGGATTTGAAGCTAGAGCTAGGAATTCATTTTGCTGTATGCTAATGTATCAATGAATTCGCTGTTACAAATCTGGTTTGATGGGAATATTAAAAACTCTTAACGTGACCTATTGCGGGACAAAAGGCACTGTGCGTATGATAGGTAGGTATGAGTGCATGCGTCTGAAGACTGGATCTATTAATGGCGGCTGTGGCATTGAAAATGAGTTTTTTGCTATCTTCCTGTCAGTTCAAAAGTCATGTGTCTCCCATACTCATTTCCAAACTTTAGGTAGTGTAACTTAAAGGCTACTATCGTGCATCAGAAGATACGAGTTGAAGTAGCGTATAGTCATTGCTTACAGATTTCTAGGGCCATGTATCTCAGTGCTTTCCTTTGATCGCCGTCCCGTAGGAAGTGTCACGGTTGCTCCTCTGGCAGCTTCCATAATCATTGCGACCGCGGATGGGATGGGATGATTAAAACTCATAAGAAAAATCTCTTCACTTATGGATTCACACTTTCATCAATAGTTCGAGAGCTGAGTGGCTCTACTAAACTTTTGAATTATTGTTCTGAACACCTCAATATTCTATTTCTTGGCTGGCGGTGACCTCCTACGAGAGATCCATTATGCGATTGTCTCTTGTATCCTGCCTTGCAATAATTATGGCAGCACAAAGTCTGGCTTTCTTACATCACTCCAAGTAATAAATACGAGCATAATCCTTCAATTTGCGGAAAATCTGAGTATTGAGTTTCAAAGATTCACGAAATCGAATATGAACTAATATGCCGCAATTCTGAAATCGAGAGAAATCAGCCTTCTTTCGAAAGATCTCCAGATTCATAAGAGGAGGTGCAGGACATGAGATATATTATGCGTCATCCAACGAGCAAAAAGTATTGAAAAAAGTATTCTCGATCTGATAACATTATTTTTCCAACCGGCGAGAAACCGCAACTGATATCTATGAAGCAGTATATCATCTCTCGACTCCGGGACTCTAGGCTTACTTCTTACATGGCGGGCTTGCAGCATCTACAGGTATCATTATTGATACATGTAGCTCGGGAGCTGCCTACTTTCTCAGAAAGCGCTGTGTTTTAGCGCGTCGTTTCAGGGGAAATATGGTCACGTATTAAAGAAACAAACTAAAATTGCCTAGCGCATGCGTGAGTAGTGAAGTCTCGCACGTTTTTCACGGTGATTTTAATGCTATTGCTATGTTTTTCTCGAGAAAGGATACTATGCAGGAAGTTCCGATCTTGAAACTGTACGATGCCGAATTAAACAGACTTCAAGAAGATACGGACAAAATTGTTATCAAGCGAGAGCATGAAACAGCTGGTTATCGTTGAGCTTTGAGGATCCCAAGAGCAGAGAGAACTATGTGGGAAGAATAGACTCGTATGCCACGCTAGTACATTGGGAGTGACGAGGACCGTTTCGGGCTTGGATTCCCTGTGGACTTTTGTTCGCAAATTTAGCTGTAGGAAGACTTCTTATTACGATTTATTTCTCCAAGCACTGTATATACCAGTCACGGGATATGTACTCTCTCTAGTGCTCGAATAAAGTTCCATGAAATGAGAATTTCATTTTAGCAAGTTCGAAAAGGAACGGGAAAAGTAAGTGGGAAAGGCCATATTTGGAAAGTATCGTGACTTTCTCGACTAAATCCATCTCTCAAACAAAAAGACCGAGAGAATTCAAGGGAGAAACATATCCTGCCCACAGGAAATACAGGAATTTTACGGTCGTACATTTTGCATTCCCTTTTGTGGCTTTCTCATGTTGAAAATGTTTATTGTCTGAACAGAGGACCAGATAACCTTAGTCACTCAAGAGAAAAAACTGGAAACCATCATTGGGATTATGACGGACTTTACCTCTGAGGCATCCCGCGTAATTTTCCTAGAGACCAACTTACTATATACCAACGCGCGGAACGCCCATCTCTTATTCCATAACCTCATACCTCTAAAAACTCCCCAATAATACCTGCCACCTCCTCACCTCTCGTAATTGGAAACTCATGACCCGCCCCCTCTAGAACCTTCCAAACAACCCTCTCATCAAATACTCCACTACCAACATTCCCAGCCCCTATACTTCCCACCACCCCCTCCAAATCCTCCTTTAACTCCTTTACTACAACAACATCATCCCACTCGCCCACCACTACCAAGATCTTCTCTCTTTTAACATTACTCTCCTGCTGCATTACACTGCCACTTCGGGCTTCCCATAATCCCATCCACTTCTCTCCGCATCCAGAAATCGACGCATACATAATCGAACTTGCAAATGCATTTGCATATCCTCGATGCTGTTGCGTTTGCCAACGCATCACCTGTCCTACCGTAATATATGGTAATGAAGGAGATATAGGTGTATCATCAAACGATATCTTAGTATCTGTGCTCGCAACAGGAGAGGAAAAAGAGGAGGGAACCGCCATTATAAGTTCCGAGTCGACTTGTGCCCGATTCTCAACATGGTTGCCAGGCTTGAACTCCGAATCAGAGGCTCGAAGAGAGGATGATGGAGAAGTAGAAAGGGAACTCGAGACCTCCTCATAAGCCCCCCTCACCCTCCTCCTCAATATCCAGCCCCACAACCCATCAGGAAACCACCACTTTCTCATCACCTTCCCTTTCCACCCAAAACGCTCCTCTCTAATCAACCCCCCCGGTGCCAATAATACCACACCTCTCACCATCGCCGGAAAATCCACGGCAAAATCCACGGCTATGCCTCCCCCCATCGAAAATCCAATGATGTGAAACCCCTCCCCAGCCCAAGATATCGAGGAAGAAGTAAGAACCAGTAAGATCTGAGCCGTATAAAGCCTCTCATCATGCGGTAAATCCGCAACACCATCCGAATACCCCCTTCCAAAAAGATCGAAAAGGAGAACTCTACATCCGTGCGTGGAGGCAAGGGCAGTAGCGAGATGATGGAGGGAAATGCAGGGCGTGGAGATACCGTGGACGAGGAGGATTTTGGGGCCATTCAGAGGTCCGAATTCATAGGCGCGGGTGCTACCATGCTAAAGTGTACTGTCGGTCAGAGGGTAATGAACTAAAAGGGGTTCAATAGAAACTCGGATGAAATGTTTAACGAACGTACGGGGCTGGTGATGTCACGGGCTCCGGGGAATATATCCGGCGGATAAGGCAATGCGGATATTTTCTCGTGGGATAGTGTTGGGATTTGGGTGGTTAGAGGACTGGGGATGACTTTTGATTTAGATTTAGATTTTGATTTCAGATGTGACTCAGATTTTGATTTAGACAAGGCGTTTTGAGTGACATCGACATCAGTGGTTATACAAATATCGCGAAATGCAAGGACAAACAACGAAGTGGTAGCCAGGCCGGCAAAGAGAGATATTGGAATACCGAGGGAATGGTTTGGTACAATATTTGTGAACGCCTTGTGTATCGATTTGAGACTTTCGGGAATGGTACCCGTGGAAAGCATTGTTTCACGGGTACAAGAATTTGGTTGGTACTTGTGTTATTATCGATTTGGTACCTGTGCACTCGTAGTGAGTGTTATTATTATCGAGCCCTCGAGGGGTAAGTGACGGACGGCTGGGAGCCGAGTGCCGAATAAGTTCCGATAGGTGGACTGAGAATGAGTGTCACGTGAATGTTTCTCATCCTTGAGCGATGCCATGGAAAGACTAGGTTGAGGAGTGGTATTGGTGGTTATAGTAAGGGTGCTCTCTATCACGGCTATCTTGACTTTCGTATGGCTCAATCCATTATCTAAAACACTTCCCAAGTATAAGTAGAAAGGGATCCAACTAATTCAAGGCACATGGTTCGATACGTTCTTTGGAATCAAGACATCAATGAGGACGAGGAAAGATCCATTGATTGGCAGTTCTGCGCCTTCTCTCTCCCTCGTTTAACATGAGCTAGAAAGTATATACAGAGGTTTGAAAAAGAGTGAGCAGACTTTTTCCCCCATTTTCAAAAACCGTGCAAGATTTGCGATATCTTGGCACTTCTATTGCACTTCTATACCGACCAATGGATGACCTAGCGATCCTCCCGATGTGCATATCCATCTGCCTGCCCATCCAATGATCTGATTCCATGGAGCTAGACATAAACCACTTATTTTGATACATTGAATCTACAGTAGTTGCAGTGTAATTTTCTGCAGCCGCCACGTTCGCTCCGGACCGCCACGCATCGACAGTGCAATATGTACGTGATGCTAGACAATGTCTCTCTTGTTTTTTGATTTGATCAAAATTAATCATCAGAATGGAGCAGATGGAAGAATATGCATGCAGCGCGAAACGCTACTGCAAAGTTGATAGCGGGCGGCAAGGACTGAAAATGGCATAATGAGGAAGGGAACGAAGGAAGGAAGGATCGTGTATGGAGATGTGATAAGGGATGGGAATGTTCCTAATATTGATTAGAAATAGGATAGGCGTTGAGATTTCGAGGACACAATTTGGATGCTGGAGAAGACCGTCACCATATGGGGGGGGGGGGGATGTGAGGAAGAACTTGGGAAGAAGTCAGCAGATCGATTTTGGGTGTGAGGGGAATTGAGCAATAAGACATTTCGACCGTCATCTCTTTATTTTTGGTGTATGGGTGGTGAAGGGAGTTAAGACAATGTTATCGGAGAGACGGAGCTAGGCTGAGTCATGCGCGTGTGATGTAACGCGAAAAGCGCGTTCACACGCGTCTTTTGATTCCGTGTGTGCCCCTCTATTGGGAAATTATGAAATTATGAAGGCCTCACTGATGACAGGGAAAAGAAATTGACGAATGAGACAAAAGATCAAATGCACGATTCTCCAAGAATCGTAAAAGTAAGAGATATGGGAAAGAAAACGTTTTATATGCGAGGATGCTTGCTTGCTTTGGAGCAAGGTTATGTACAGACGGGTAGAAACTTGATTTCTTTGCATGCATTGCAGGAGATAAACAGATATCGGATAGTAGGCAGATAGATACAGATGATAAGAAGGGAAACTTTAACCCCGCAAACTCACAATTGAGAATTCGTGAATTTAGCATTGAGAATCGGCATTTGAACATTCTAAATACTACCAAGTGTTTATCTCCATGTTATTTCTGAGTATATATTTTATGTATGATAGATAAACCATAAACGGAAATGTTAATGCTGCAAGAAGGGTACAGACTTATCCAGGACCTAGCTGCTAGCGTTCGTATAAAGGTAACCTGATTAGAAGATACACCAAAAAAAATGTATCCCAAAGTTGAAATATGATCGAGAAGTGAAGGGAGTAATCATGATCATGGTCATGAGACTAATACTTCAATTCTTAGTAAGACAACTCACACCTTAAAAGTCTTTCGAAGGAAAAGGGAGGAAAACTTTCCTCTGTAAGTTTGCTGTAAGCTAAGGCTTAATAAAAAGGGGTGTTGAATAGAATCCTGTCTTAGCCGAGTGTATAATTAATTGTAGAGAGTTGGAGAATAGAGAGTTTGCAGATTCTGGAACAGTGTGATTTGATGTTTATGAGGTATACGATAAGGAAGAGTACTTGAATTGAGTCGATGAGAACTCCAAGAAAGAAAGTGGGTGGTACTGTAATGGTGACTGCATGAAAGCGAGGAGAAACTGGAAGATTGATTAACAGGGAGAGGATCAACTCATAGTTCATAGTTATCATCCCCTCACCGAAAGACCAGATTGAGAGATATTCGAAGATAGAAAAAGTAAATACTATTAAGATATATAGATACTATATTATATAATTGATATCTTTAGAAGTATATTTGTTTTATTATATAATAGCTATAGATAGATATATAACTTTATTATCAGACTTGTACTAGTATCTCTTCTTCTTTTAATACTTTCTCTATATAATAATAATATTTATCCCTGTGTTACAAATCACGCTAATTTCCATTAATCTACTTAGCGTTTCCAGTTAAAAGTCTAATGCAGCATTGATCACATCTTTACAATTTCACAAATCCATAAATACTGGACCCCCTGTCATAGTTGTGCAGTTATTAGTGAACATTATTAACATTAACCCAGCTCTCCGCCCCGTTTGACATTTTGGCCATCTCGTTCATCCTTTCTTGTCAAATAGCAACGGATCTCAGATAATCACCTAATTGGAAATATCACAACATCATTATTATCGCATACAAACAAAAGAAGTATCAACAATAGAAGGGAAACGTGCGAATCTTTTGATATAACTTTCAAGAAATTATAAAAAGATCCTAAGGCTCCGACGCTTTCCGGCGCATCATTATTAGGCCTCTGTCGCAAGCATCACTTTGCTTTTTCGCCTGAACAACACAACAATCAACAATCATAGTTGCCTACAACATTCAATTCAATCTTCACTATAATCTCGAATACTGAGAAGCAATCCAACATAAATCACAACATTATAATCTAGCAAAAAATGTTATTACCGTCCGCATTTGCCTGTGGCGACTCGCAATCACTTTCCCAACAATCTCGAAATCGCCATATTCTGTTCGCATCGCCGCCTCTCTCACCGACCCCTTCACCATCTTCCACACCGCCCACCATTGGCAATCTATTCCAATCATGTCGCGCTCTACAATCTATGCTCACAACCCCAACACAACTCCCTTCGCCACCCACACTACATGCCGATATTCCTTCATCGCCTCCCATGACTCGAAACTCTCATGCGAAACTCAGATTGCGCATACCATCTCCATCAAATAGAATCAAGCCGGAAGCCAGCGATTCAAAGCGCATAGCTAAGCGAACGCAAAGAGATTCATCGCGGGGAATTCATAAGAGGAGGAGAGCGATGGAGGAGGATAAGGATACGAGCCGGGAGATGCTGGGTGATGTTTCGGAACAAGAGCTGGAAGATGGAGCAGTTCAAGAGCCTAGTACGCCGAAACGTAGGCGGAGGATTGCACCAGAGGTATTGCCTTTGGGGTTGGAGAGGAGTGATTTTCATACTTTGCGCTTGGCTGAGATGGAGAATGTTGGTGGTGATGAAGCATTTGTCTTCAAAGCCGGGGGTAGTTCACAGCACATTGAGAGTGAAACGCAGAGAGGTGAAGGGGAAGAAAAAGATGGGGAGGAATGGTCAACGGAGGAAGATAGGATGCTAGTGGAGCTGGTGTTGGAAAAGCTCAAGTTGAGTAAGAGTGATTGGCAAGATTGCGCGAGGAGTTTGGGCAAGGATAGAGGAGGTGTAGGGAAGAGATGGAAGAGCTTAATGGGTGCTGGAGAGGTGGGTTTGAAGGGAAGGAGGAAGACGAGGTCGACATTGCATTCGACTTGGAGATAGCTTTCTTTTTAATCATTAATTTTTGAGGGGTTTTGGCTAGCTTCTCTGCCATCGGAACTGCCTTGGGGAAAATACTTTTTTTCCATAATACAGGTGCATAGGAGGTTTGGAAAGGAAATTTAGCGGATGGGTATCACATGTATATCTATGGGCCCATGTGGATTTAGGCGGAGAGGTTCTTTGAAAAAAGCGTTCGATCATGGTTCTTTTGGCTTGGGATAGGGGTTGGGAATGGCTTTCTTAACTAAATGGTCTAGTTGTTTTTAGCTAATAATACCTCACATTTTGTATATTTAATACCATCTCAATGAGAGTTTTTGAATACAGCAATAAATATCAACATTGGCACATACATTAGCATTGGCATTAGCATTGAAATTAATACAAAACCCCAACTCTATCAATTAATCCCCCTTTCTTATTTCAATTCCATTCACTCATAAAACCATACTCCTCGCCTAAGATGAGAAGTACTCATGCATACAGAAACTTGTCGTCGTTCAATCCTCGTTCCGTAATTGCCTAGATTGATATTGATATTGATATCTTATATTCTCACATTAGTGTGATGTGTAAGATATCGATGATATTAATAACAGTTTTTACCCTACATGTCCTCCTATATCTCATTATTGTACGAGTATGTATATCTAATCCCCTCCCCCGATCATCCTACCTCTGATTTCACGTCTGATGCATGGCACACCAGATTATTAATGGGAAGGAAGGCTGGCTGGTTGTGAATCTTTGGTTTGTTTGTTTGTTTGTTTGTTTATTTGTTTTGTTTTAGTTTGTCTCTCTGCTTGTATTAGTGGGAATGGAGTGAGAATGTTGTAGGGTGGTGATACGCTTCTCCCAAGCTAATCGACGCAACTTCTTATTCTCTGACATGAGCTCTTGAGTTTACTGAAGGAGGTTTAGTTAGGGCGGAGGGTTGGGTTGTTGGGTTTCCTGATGCGTGACCAAAAAAGGCCTTTGGGGGAGTTTGGGTTGAGAGAGAAGGCCGGAATTTTGGATTTTCACATCTGCAACAAATGTTCCTTTAAATCTTTGGAATCCACAGATTCGGAGTAGGAAATAGAGGATGTTTAGATCTTTGGGAGTGTCATTCTCGTTGGAGTTGAAAACAGAGCTATCTTAGACAAGAGAAGTTGTGTCATATTCACATCGCTCATATGGTAGCATCTAGATACTCGTCGAAATTCCCGTCTCAAGGGCTTTCTTGACCAAAATTATGGTGGTGCTACTTCCAGTCACCATGGTTTCTTTTCCGCCCATGGCTTTTCTTAATTTTTCTATGTGTAGTTTCACGATGTCCTGGGAGAGAAATGCAATTAGTTCACAAAGGGATAAATAAACAGATCTTTGATGAAGTAAGCAGAAGCAAAAACTAACCTTCTCGGTGCCCGCTTCCTCAGGATGTGCTTCCCTCCATCTCGTAACCATGCTAGCGGTATCTAATCCCTTCTCCGCTTGCTGAAGCGTGATTTCTCTTCCGCCGCCGAAAAAATCATTAGATGCTGGATCGGACAATATGCCATCACGGTCATAGTCGAGTTTGAGAAATTGCGATAAGGGCAGTATGGTGGAGGGGATGGGATGTGGGATATTCCAGGAGATTGGAAGCTGGTCGTACATGTTGCGGGAGAGACGGTTGGGGAGAAGCTCGTAGGGGGCTAGAATGTCACGCTCGAAATGTAGGAATATGCGAATGACTTCGTCGCGGTTGGGGGTGGAGGGGTGAGGATAGTGGGATGCTTGGGTAAGTGGTTAGCGAGGTGCGAGGTGAAAGGGGGGTACAGGAGAGTGAGTATAGTGCTTACCACGTGTCCATATAGCTACCTGTATTTTTCTTTTAGCAAACTCTCATCTGTTATCGCTCTATGAGGTTCCGGAATAGAAGGTGCAAAATATATACATTTCATAGGGAATTACTGATAGAAAAGTACTCACTGTTCCACCAGGCTTCAGCGCCTTTGCAGCCTGCGCCCAAAATTTATTCATATCAAACCAATGTACCTACAATATCCCAATCAATAAAAACTCAATCAACCACATTAACAAAAAAGCCATCAGTCATTCATACCGCCATAGCAACAGTAATTAAGTCAACACTCCCTCTCTCCAACCCCTCCAACCCCGCAAACTCCTCCCCGCTTCCAACTACCCACCTAATATCCCTCCCACTCTTCGCTTGCCCCCCTATCTCCCTTGCAGCCCCAATCATCGCCGCGCCCGCATCACACCCTATCGCATCCTCGAAATATGTCGCGATATCACGAGTAGCATTACCGGGACCACACCCAAGATCAAGTACTAAATGGAATTGTCCACCCGTTTTTTCGTGATGGTTGATGATTGTTTCGTATAGTTTGGAGGGGTAGGAGGGACGGTGCGCCGCGTAGATTTTGGCTTGTTCAGTGCTGTAGTTGCGGAATGTGGGGTCGGAGTTGGGGGTTATGGTTGGGGGGCGGACATGATGAATGGTTGCTTGATTTGTGGAGGGGAAAGCTTGCTTGTTTGTTTGGTGTTTGTGTTTCAAGAAGATAACAAAGTTTGTGAAAGAGATCGTAGAGTACGAGTAGTGAAAATTAGGCTCGAGAAGATTCCTCATGTTGGTCTTATATTATGTGGCCTATGAAAGGTCACGGAGTGCATGCATAGTACCGATTCCGAACGGAGACGGGCCACCACTTGGAACCCCTTCCCTAAGGAAACGTGTCGGAGTTCTAGAAGCATCAAATTCCACTTACCGCGCTGAGTTTGCAGCGTCTTAAATTTAGATGTAAACGGCATTTTTCAGGGTGTTTTGTTGTCCGATGAGGTCACAAACATGCCAGGATGTTCTTTCCTCAACCTCAACCTTACACTAGTAGAGTAGTCCGGCCCTACCTTTTTCGTCTCTATGCTGTTCATATGATTTGTTGTCACGCATCATCTGTCTATCTTCCAACAGGCCTTCTACAAATCTTCTTCCTATTATTTGCATTTTAGAGTCATCTCAAGCAGAACACCATGCAAATTAAATGCGCCAATTGCCATTCTAGACTCTTTTCAACTCAATGCAATAGGATATCCCTCCGTCGGCCACCACACGCTGCATAACCAGTTGATGGACGAATTCGTCAACTAATGGGTCAGAAGTGTAGCACCGCCCTGGAGATATTCTCTATTTTCCACGAATGCAGGCCTTGATTCACGGTAAAGGATTGCCCTACTTGAGCAACACAGGTGCAAGCAAAGATACACTGATCAAAAAGAAGCGAGGAGTGTGAAAAAAAAAGGTCTCCGAGGATTCTTGCAAACAACACAGATTGGTGGGCTTTCCAATTCTCTCAATTGGGTGAGCCTGGCTGCATAGAAGAAAACTGACCTCCGAATATTCTAGCAATCAATACGGAATGATAGGCTATCAAATTATCCTATTTAGATGAGCCTAACTGTGTAGAAGAGAATTGGCTTTCGATGATTCTGACAATCAATGCAGGATGCTGAGCCATCCAATTCTCTCGGTCAGGTGAGCCTGGCTGCGTGGAGTTGGAACAAATTAGCAACCATTCTTCTGATGCACAAGCTAGACTTCAAGAGGTTGCGCACAAACGTCTAAGACTGCATTAATCGGTATATAAAGACTAGAGAGCATCAAAGGATAGAATGAGGAGTGAAATGGTTTGGGACACAGGAAATTTTAATTCTCAATGTCTTGAGCTGGAGGCAAGCTGCCCAGATTACACCTCATCCAGGAGGTCTTGATGAAGCTGCGAATAGTAGACAGTCAGCCCAGTATGTGATTAAAGTGGTCCTAGTCGGATTCACATGTATATATCACAGCATCACATGAAAAGACATATCAAATTTGGTGTCAAATGACTTTTATATTTTCTGAAAAGTATCTAGAGAGAATCTATGGAGGTACTATGCTCAGCGGGCAGAGGTAGCAGTGCTAAAGTACCGCGTATTCCACCCTCTGGCCTCATTAATCCATGATCCTTCTCGAGCTGTATTTATGCTGCAACTTTCTTGATGAAGTACAGTGCCCCTAAGGGCGACGCTGGTGTGCATATCCAGATCGAAACACAAGAAGAGTAGGAAACATAAAGGGTTTTGAAAAGGAAAAGAACAAAAAGAAAATCATAAGTGTTGTTCGGGGCGTTTTGTTGCCAAGCGAGCAGCAAGAAAGGGTTCGTGGCAAAGAATAGGGCAGGAAGTCGTTGAAGCCTGTATTGCAAGATGCTGGCGTACTGATCAACGGATGTTTACCACATCGTATCAGCTTGTTGCAGATCTTTCCGGTATGGTCGAAATAAGGTAGCATACGAGCCTACCAGCGCAAAGATAACCGAAAGGTTGGAGAAGTCAAGTACTAAACCACCAACTGATAACCAACCACCTTTGTATTTATTCGTAATTCGAGTAATGATCGAGCTCGTAGCCTTCTTCATCAGCATTGCTCTGAACTCGAAGCTCTTCTTGGTAATAATCGCTGCCATCCTCAATTGAAGTGGTGCCTTTGCTATGGTCAGTAAAGGATTCCTCAGCTTCCGGAAGAAGTTGAGCTTGTGCAGAACCCTGTGAAACTCTGCGGTTTCTAGAAAGTCCATCCAGGATATTTCTCAAAGGCTCACTGGTGGTGTTTTCGGAATCACCGGTAGTAGCAACGCGGGTATGTGGTCCTGAGGTAGACTTGCTGGTTGATTTTGTACTGCTTCGGCATTGACGTCCAGTAGCAACTGAGCGAGCTTTGACCTGGCGGGAACCAGCAGTGGGCAAAGGGGTTCGAGTAGGATGTGATACTAGGTCAAACTCATCACCATCATCCTCCGCAACCTCAAGAGTAGCTTTCCTAAGCAAATTTCGTTGGTACGCCTCCTTTTTGGCTTTTCGTTGATCCGCCAAGGGCAAACTTTGAATATACTCCCAGTCCAGCTCAAAATGGGCATCGACTTCATCGGATTCGTACCCAGGAGGGAGCTTGCGCTTCTGCTTTGACTTCTTGGTAGAAGCCGCCTTGCCTTGTCGAGCGCGAGAAGGTCGTGAAGGTGGCGGAGCGAAAATAGCCGTCATCTTGAAGGTTCCAGGAAGTATATCCCTTGAAGATGCAAGTCTTTCCGCGGGAGTCATGGGTCTGGAAAGCTTCACTTCGGACCTAGGTTGGTGGTACATATTCGATTTGAAATTATTCAAGGGCCGAGTTCTCTCATTAGGCTTTGTCAGAGCATCCCATACCAGTTGATCGAGAACTGGAAAATGACGAGTGTCTACAGAAAGCCGAGGCATGCACGCCCGACAAAACTGTTTGTTACAGTCCTTGCATCTCTGCATGACTTTGTATTCGGTTTTAGACCCAATCTTTTTGTTGCAGATATCGCATTTGGTGGTGCGCACTACAACTTGTTCAAAGTTGACATGTCTGCGTGGGGCAGGAGAGACCCAAACTCCTGACTTAGGCAGACTGTCAAAATCAGGGATATATTGCCGCATTGGTGCAGCTGGAGTGGCAACACTAACATTTGCACTCGTGTCGAAAGTAACTTTTCTTGGTGAAGATGAAGACAGGTTCTCTTCCTCATCAGACTCTTCATCAGGATCATAGCTGTCTTCATCATCAGATGTATCATCCCGAGTAGGACGAGAAGCACGAAGATTATTCGGAGTTCTCTGGGACATTCCATCATTACCCTTTTGTCTCTTGGCAGACATCATGATGTTTGTTTGACGGTCGATGGTGGTTTGAGAGTGGTCCAAACCAAAAATATGAGATGGCAGATATTGGGTTTCGAAACTGCGAAGGGACAATGAGACAATCCTGGCCTAGTAACGGTGGATAGTACTGAGTATTGTTTGTATTCGCTTCCGAAAATTTTCGTAATTTGGACGATAGGATGCAGATGATATACCGCTGATGTTGGAGACTATCTGCAAGAACGATCGATCTTTGGAGGATATAAGGCAGACGCTAGCTGCGGATATATGATTCTATCGCCGGTAATATACCAGCTAAGAACAACAACCAAGCGACGATAACCTCAGATTCCTAACTTTATCACCAAGAATGATGTGTGATCAAGTAGTATCTAATCGATGATATGCAGTAATATTTGAGGTTGCAGATGACAAGGAGGAGGATTTAGCAACCAAGGCTGTGACGAGAACGTTGTAGGTCCGAAAGATCTAAAATTGTTGACGATGATATGTTAGTTTAGATCTATGAAAACAATGAATTGTAAAGCTAATGAGGAGGAAAGAAACACAAATAGAGTGTTGTAGTGTGTTGTTAATTGCAAAGTGTACGAGGAGTTATTGCTTACCACAAACTTGAACCTGCGGGTAGAAGTACCAAAGGCACGATCTTCTGAATCTAAACCGCCTTCTATGTTGTTAGATTGGTAATATGAAGTGGTAAATTGTGAGGTTATCACAAGGGAAGGGAGTAGAGTGATGGTGCTACAGCTCAAAGCTGTTTGTAGGAGAAAGTTGAGGTTGGTACTTACAAGGGATATGACTCTGTTGGCAGAGCAACAAACGCGCAATCTTTGAATCTCAAACCGCTTTTTATGTCGTTAGATTAATAACAGGAAGGGGTAGGCTGCGAGCAAGATAGGGGAGAACAAGGGGAGAAGAGAATAGTGCTATAGATCAAGGCTATGCTGTGAGAGAAGGTGGAGGTTGGCACTTACAAGCAATATAACTCTGCTTGCAGAACAACAAACGCGCAATACTTGAGTCCTAAACCGCTTTTTATGATGTTAGATCGCTGGAGGAAGGAGGGGCCTGTTGGGTTGATATGGGAGAGGAGAAGAGGAAAGTAGTGCTGTAGTTCGAGAGTTTATGTGAGGTAAGATAGAGGAGGTAATACTTACAAGAAATCCAGTCCTACTGGAAATAACGCGAGGCTATGACTGGAAGTAGATCAAGTGTTCCTGAAAAGGTATTGACTCCAAGGTGGAATCGTTAGTCTCTGAAAGATCGATGCGAGCTGCTGTGTGCTTACCTTGGGAAACAGAAAGGTCTATTTGCAGGCTCACAAACAGGAGCAAAGGATATCAAGAAGACCCTCTAGCTAACCACAACTTCAAGATAGAAGCGCAGCTACCTAATGAGCTCGTATGGATGTTTTGTATTGGGTTGAGGGCAAGTAGGAGTATGATCGAGTTAATGTTTGAAAGGATGAGGGAGGGAGGTTGGTGTTTTTGTTGGAGAAGAGTTGGAAGGCTTTGCGCACAAGTATCCTTACTTATCGAAGAAGATGGGAGAACAAGAGGGGCTTAGCTTCTAAGCCGGGACGCTGTCAAATTTTATCGGGACGGCTGGTTTATGGAAGAGAGGCATTCGATTCACGTGGGGCCGATACGTATCTATGGAAGATTCCGTTGCTGTACTGCTGCCTTGTGATTATGGGATATGATGGAAGGCTTTGTTATGATAACTTGGGGCTAGAAGCTCTATTGCTGGAAAACTTGAATATGGAAGGGTCTGGAAGAAATAAGTTGCTGCAAGGGAGCTGTAGAGATGCTGTTATATTAAAGCTAAGGGCAGTGCTTGGTCATTCGCAAGCTATCACAGCTCATCATATTCATTCAAAGTCTACAAACTAGTCCATCCGAACGTTGTTTATGTGTCAGATCGTATGATACTGTTAAGATTACTACTTGATACGGCATAGGACGGGTAAGAAGAGCCGTCAGTGGTGGGCCGAGTGCGCATGATATTGTCGGAAAATGGCGCACAATAATATGAATTCACCACGTGCAATACTGTTGAGATTACTACTTGATGCTGCTTAGGACGGGTTAGAAGAGCCGGTAACGGTGGGCCGAGTGCGAATGATATTGTCAGAAGGTGGCGAACGGTGATATGGATTGACCGCCTGTATATAGGATGTTAACTCCGCGACCATAGGGTGTAGCTATGGGATAATATAGATGACGCACGATTGTTTGTGGCGGGGTACAGTCACCGTCGAATTATACTAGTTTGAGGGTCATTTTATACCAAAAGCGGCCAAAAATCACCTCTTTCACTTGAATATCCTGATTGAATTAAAAGATTTCCAAGAAATTCCTTAGACTCCATTCAATATCTTAGTATAAAAAATATACACATTCAATCTTTCTATAAAAATTGGCTAGTTGATATATTTATTTGACTTAAATCAAAGACTAAAGCGTGATTTTTGTTGGTTTTACTTATAGATTGCGATTTGGGAATATCGTCTTTTAGTATTCAATCGGGCTATATATAAAGATTAAAGACATACTAGTATCCTTGAAGCTATGAGATCCCGTTTTATAGTTCATTAATTAAAATATTTGTAGATAATAAGATTATTATTTTCTATTTCTCTCTTCATCTCCTATTTACTACTTACTAAATATATCGATATATTAGAAGTATTTGTTATTAAACCTTTTGATTTTATACCTGTATTATAATATTGAGCTTGTATAGTGAAAGGGTTTCTGTATACTTGTAATATTTTTGAAAGGCTGTATCGGTAGTAGTCG
>KI628544.1:0-75409 GCA_000503235.1 Sclerotinia borealis F-4128
TTGCGGCGGCATGTTTTGGTCCATGTTTCATCGCTTCATCGAAGTAACAGGGTAAGTATGCAAACATGGGAGTGGTCCCAGGAAGACATCGACAAGGTGTCACTTCGTCTGGGTCTTCGGATGGAAGTGCAGAATGCCAACGATTAGCGTAGTCACAGATGAATTCTACCATTGCGTTTGCGGTCTGGGCGAGAATTCCGTTGTTTGGTGGCAAAGAAAAGAACACAGCGGCGTTAGACAACTCGGTACCGGTGCCAACATTCGATTCGCTCGGGAGTGGTGTGGTCATGCTTCTCTTCAATTTGGGAAGTGGAATTTGCGGACCTCCTAAACGGTTAGCAATGAAAGCGTCGTGATACTCCTGCACCCTGGCCCAGCTGATTATCGATTGATCTTGAACAATGTTATGGATGTTTGGAGTAAGGGGATGAAATATCAGGGCAATTCCTTGGCGTGAGATCGAATGGGCAGAAGCTTTTCCGGAGTGTGGAAAGGAGCGTTGCAGGCAGGAGACTTACCATTTGAATTATTCATGGCGTATCGAAGTGGTGTTTATGAGTATTTATTTGTCTACTGGTCTGCGCGCGTGTACATTTAAAAATGCACACATGCGAACATTGTATATATCAAATACAATTGCATTGTTCTCAGATGCGTTGCAAACAAGAAAAGAGGATTGTTCTGTGTGAACAGAGGAGGAACAAAGGAACCGCGGAATTTCATGTGTTGTCAGTAAAGACAGCACTTGCTGCATCAACTAGGTAAGCAGCATTTACTGCCCTACTAAGGTTACAGAGCTGGAAATCGAAATGGGGTCAATGAATACTGAATATCTCAATAGCGAACCTGTCAATTGAACCAACAGTTAAAATGTAGACATCGTAAGAAAGATTGAGCTGTTAGAGCCGAGGGGCACTTCTTTAGACATTCCAATAGTTCTAATAAAGCCTTGAATTGGCCGTAGAACAAGAGCGAGGTTTGATCGCATGGTCCTGTCTTTCCTGTCTTTTCTGATGTCGAGTTTATTCTGGACCGATGAAATATAAAAGAACACATCAACTTCCTTTGATTCGGTGCCCAGCGAGAACAAAAGGGGGGCCGCAAGATTACGTAATCTCTGTAGCGCGAAAACTTATTTGTGTCCTCAGGCACCAATGACATTGCGACCACGATTGCCAAACCGATAGCTTCAAGTCCCCCAGACCAGCCCCAGAAACTGCCACGCAACCGCACACGCAAATCCCACCACGACTCTCTTGCCAATCGATCCCAAACCATCATTATGGCGCCTAACATGTCCCTTTTCTCCATCAATGCTATCATAATCCTCAATTCTGAAGACGGTTCCCGAGTGTTCACCAAATACTACAAGCCTCCCCACCACAACTCCTCTTGTATGTTCACTAAACCTTCTCCTCATATTTGAAACTAACATACATACTAGCACCAGCAGCACCATACCCTGACCAAAAATCGCAAAAAGCATTTGAGAAAGGCCTTCTCGAGAAAACCCAAAAGCAAACCGCAGACATCATCCTCTACGATAGCCGTATTGTGCTATATAAGAGTGAGAGCGATGTTATGATGTATGTGGTTGGAGGGGTGGACGAGAATGAGATTATGCTTTACAATGTCATTCTGGCTTTGAGGGATTCTTTGCATTTATTATTTAAGTATGTCTCGTCTCCTTCCCTGGGAGTTTTGGACGCATTCCCCATGTCTCTTACATCTCTTTGAGTTACGAAAGAACTCGGAGCTAACGATTCGCAGGCAATCGGTAGATAAGCGCACCATAATCGAAAACTACGATCTCCTTTCTCTAGCAGTCGACGAGATGGTTGATGACGGTATTATCCTCGAAACAGACCCCACGATCATTGTACAAAGGGTTAGCAAGGCGCCTACGCAAGATGTAGCGCAATTGAAGGGTATTGATTTGAGTGAACAAGGCATGAATAATCTGGCACAGTTTGGAAAAGCCAAGTTAGGGGATTGGTTGAGACAGGGTCTGTGAGGGATATTAGAGAGGGGAGATTATGTCATTGTGGATGGGCGATGTTATATTTGGGTGGTAGCCATAAAAGGAGTTCAGATCGTACTGGAGTTGGGGGATATCATATTTCCAGGTATAGGAATATTGAAGTCACATTGGGACGCAAACTGTTCCTGGGTGTTGTAACTAGGTGTATTCGTCTTCGAAGGTGATTCTTTATCTTCTATTTTTCAATGACAGTGGCTGCTTTTCGAAGCCTATTCATGACTGCTGCGGCAATATCCCCCTCATCTCTGATACCTTCTACAAAAATGACATCGCAACCTTTGTGATCTAATTCGCGCAAGGCAGAAAATAAACCATGGGCAATGTCTTTGATCTTACTCCCAAGGGCAATATTGAAGCAATCTGCCACATGCCAACTAGTCCAGGGCTCTACTTTTGCGGTCGTCCAGAGTTCGAATTCATTTGAGCATACGGCGCCACCTATGTCGACATTTTCTGCTTCGTCTTCTTCACTTGTTATAGTATGACAGTCGACATCTCGATATCCGGAACGAAACCTCCAATGCCTAGTAGAAATTATACCAACTTTAGCGGGCCTCTCATGCCCGACACGGTCCGTCCTTCTAGCTTGTGCTGCTACGATCGAAAAGGCTTCAGTTCCGAGAGGGGGTTCATTCCGGGTCTCACCCTCGTATAATATAACCTTTGCTTTGGGACTGTAGTGTTTATATTTCATTCCCGGTGCCCTCGGCGCTTTGTCTCCAATTTCACTTTGGTCTTTGTAGCCTCTCACCACACCTTCCCAGCCGTGACATTCTCGAATCTCATCAATACTGACACCACCAGGTCTAAGAACAACAGGAGGATCGCACATGCCATCTACGACGGTACTCTCTACTCCAACTTGGCATGGCCCGCCATCAAGTATTATTTCGATTCTACCGTTCAGATCGTGGTATACGTGCTCGGCTGTTGTGCATGAAGGTTTCGTGGAGGCATTCGCAGACGGAGCGGCAAGGGGAACACCGGCCAGGCGAATTAGTGATAGCGCAAGAGGGGAACTTGGCATTCGTGCGCCGAATGTTTGTAGACCTGCCGTAACTTCTGGGGCTAACTTGCTTGGGGATGGATTTGGTAAGAGAAGGGTCAAGGGGCCAGGCCAGAAACGTTGGATCAGTGGCTTGTAGATATCTGGAATTTCGGGAGAGTCTGCTTCGGGGCTCTGATTTTCGGTCGATGATAAGAGACTGCGTAGCATAGTAAGGTCGCAAACATGTATAATAAGTGGGTTGTCAGATGGGCGTCCTTTAGCCTTGTATATTCCTTTCACCGCATCGCTTCTCGTTGCATCCGCACCCAATCCGTACACAGTTTCTGTTGGGAAAGCTACGGGTATGCTTTTTGTCTTGAGGTACTCTGCTGCTTCTGCGATAAACCGAAGTCCGGAGAGATCTTTAGGAAGTTCCCACGTCTCGAGCGTTTCTTGATTACTGAAGTGTCCAACGTCAGACGTAGTGACCGGTAGAAAGCGAGTTCTAATGGCACTGCCATTCACTTGGGTGGAAGCCATCTTGGCTATTATACTGTAAAAGTTTGAAAGGAGATTTGTAGTTCTTGGCCGAATTCGAGAAGCCAGGATGAAGATGGTAACCTTTAGCGTTGTATTCTACGGCTCCTCCTTTTAAATAAACCTTTACAAAATCCTTGAGATGTCTTGAACATACTTCCTCGTCAGTGATTGTTTTTTAAAGACTGTGAAAATACATTTGTCTTCTGAAGAAGTTGTGAGAGTGGTGGTGGGGCAGCAATGACTGATTCCAAGGCTATCAAAATTTATTTGAATCCGCACAAGGCTGGGTTAAAGCATGGATGATGTAATCTTAAGGCCAAAAGTTTGCGGCCAAATCAAGAGAATTTAAAATAACACTACAAAACAGGGGTGTTTATATAAGAGCAATATTATATCGAATATCAATTTTTATGTTATTAGAATATATTGGGCCAGGGTGTACGCCTAGCACCAGTCTCTTCTCTTTGGATGACTAATCTTCGAGAAATAGCAGAGAAGAAGGCAAAATCAATCGGGTCTTGGCGATCAGAAGCGAGAGGACATGACTAGAGTTCAATATAGTTAGACCGAACGCTTAATGATTTTATTTAGCATGAGTTTTAGATTGTTCCACTTGAATAAAATGGTCACATGACACAATAACAACGACGATAACCATTGTCGAGGACACATCATTCATAGGGGACGACGAGAAACTCCAGGTCATAGCGATGTGGAAGACCTGTGATATACCGTGAGATGAAATTCAAGATCCTCAATATTCTTCACCTGTATTGGGTTTTGGGCAACACTGGGTCTACGCAACGGCAATCAGTGGAACCATGGATTTAGAACAGAGTACCGGTATTAAGTGAGAATGAAATAAGGCGGAAAATCGATAGGCTACCGAAGAAGGAACATCTATGATGTTATCTTCCCAAAAATATGTTTGGTCTACCGTATAGCAACACTGTAGCGTGCACGCGGGGTCTACCAAGTGTTAGACCTCCGAGCATCGATTGCGGATATAAAGTCCAAAAAAGACAGCTATATGATATTGGAGTCTAGTCGCCGGCAGCGAAGGTATCTGATTGACTTTTCTTAGCTCACCTTTTCATACCAACACACTCGTCATTTCAATATTCCATTCTTTTGAAGATCGACTTGAGTGAGTTCTGTTTAGCTCAAGTGTGAGTTCGACCTCTGAACATGATGGTCAGTCACCTTATTCAATCGACCATTTGTAATTAGTTGAACATTGCGAAAGGTTCTTATTTTTAATGTTTGGGATAGTGCAAAACACGCTTTCCTTTTTTCGAGAGTGGTAGAGACATCCTATCGTTTCTTCAGTCATCACCTGCCAATACCTCTCAAGTCTACATATTGAGCTTAGCATTTGCGTTCCGATGAAGTGGTTGGTCTCTTGTCTGTCTTTTCGTAACTCATATATGATTAGTCTTAAAGGCCTAGAAACATGCGCTATAAACACATCTTTCGGCGTTCGTGTTCCGAAAGGAATCCTAGCCGGCTTTTTTTAAAGTTTTTTCAAACTTGATTTTGGAGTTTTAGCCTGCCAAACTAACCGCCTTGAGCATAATGCGTACCGATTCAAGCATCTTATGCTATGTACTATCCTCTTAGCACAAGTCACAACCCCTAGATAGTTATTATTTATAGATCTTTTGCAATCCCGTTTTCTCTCTCTTGGTCTTCATATCATTTTTATCGTTGTTGAAACTTGACTTATTATTTATCAATCCATCAACAACCACAAACATAACCACAAATATAACAATGCCTTTTCGATTTTTCAAGTCAAAGCTCACTCGCAAGAGCTTCGGTTCGGCAGACGTTTACAAGAACCAAAACGCCAACAAATCGGACGATACAAGTAAGTACAAGAAGATTGCTAAAGTCATCAAATTGTCATCACCTTTCTACACGTGGGCCTTTTCAGCTTCCTTCCCTCAGCTCGATGAATTTAAGGGTCCTGGGCAAGGCTTTTATCCAACAAGGATTGGCTTTATCATTACTTTCGGGAGCATCTATACTAGTCATAAAGGCAACTTCATAACCAATTGCTAAATCCGCTTTGTCAATTGCTTCGCGAATGTATGCAGCTGAATGAAACACAACTGCATGCGGTTTTTTGCATGCCATTGAGCATCGTAATCTTGGCCAAGCGTTATACATATAATTTAGCTAACGAACGAACGCTACAGTCGTCAATAGCTGCGAGCGAGACAATCCGAAAAAGGATCCCAACTGGACCCCCACGATGACTCGCAGAACAATTCCTCAATACGACTACACGGTTGGCGAGTGCAGCCTCTGGATCGCCGCACAGCTCCGGGCATATTTTATCTTCCTTCCAAAATCCACCACCACTGCCATCGCCGAGAAATTCGTCGGTAACGGACTCAAAATGTTCGTCATGGAGAGAGAGAACTGGGTGGAAGTGCTCGGATATCATGGGCATATCATCAGGTTCTTGATTCGAAGAATCCTGTGGAATGACAAGAAAGGCTTGCAAGCGGGCTTGTCGAAAACTTCGATCGACAACTTGAGGGGAGAATCCAAGCACAAGGCGGAACCCGAGGAGGACTTGCATTGGGAAGGATTGTATTCCATCAGATAAAGGGTGGGGTGTGGGAAAGATGTTTTGACATAGAGTTGTTGTGATATGGGATTGTTTGAATGCGGAATTGTTTGGATATGCACTCATCTAGGTGCGGAGTTATCTACATGCGGAACTTTTGGAATGGGGAATTGGTTGGATATGCAAATACCAAGGTGCGGAGATATATACATGCGGAACTATCTGAATGGGAAAATGTTTGCATATGGAGCCACTTGGATATGGAGTTATCTATACCTCGAATGTTTTGTATATGCGGGCATTTGGGGTTATGATAAACCTATCAAGCAATTAAAGTACTCTTTCATCTCACAACCTGCACGGTATTGGTACACATAAACCATAGATAGATGAGCTTCTATCGACATAAGATGTTTATATATTTGTGTTATTCAAGATGCTATTTCCAATACATGTGGCTCGACACATTGAACCATACACAATATCATCATCATTCCTTTGCCTCACTCTGTCATACTATATTTGGCGTTCGCACAAGCCAGCATGGCAATATCTTACAGCCTTTTATTTTGGACAATGATCTTGCTTTTTGTATAATTAAGCCTAAGTGGTTGAGCATTCGCGCGTAGTGAAATTGCCACTTTCTCGTTTTATTTATGGAAAATTGTGAATAGATGTTACGGCGGGATCGAATTTGATGATGTTTGCAGGCGCGACAATGCCACCGATTTTTTGTATCTTCCAAATCAGTCAGACCCTTCGCGAGAAGACTTTGGACATGTTTGAAATCTAGGTACAGCTCGGTTACTCAACGAAAGTGGGTGGTATTTATTCTAATTTATGAGTATTGAACAAATACTGTTCAAGTGACAAGTTATCGAAAGACTTGAGCTATGTGCTCAAGTATAGAGTCACTGAAATTGGGATTCGCTTATCTGGGTCACCCCTGCATTTTCATCCTTCCTAGATTTCATATGTCACGGTATATTCATTTCACTCAGCACACTCATTGTTCATATCATGACTCTGAGGACGAGAATGACGGTTGGGTATAGGAATACTGACAATAGTGAAGTGGATGAGAGATATTGATTGGAAATGTTGTCTCGAAGCTGCTTCATGAGCATTGAAAAGAGGATTTAGGTAATATTTGACTGGAACTATTCGAGTAATTTATCAAGACCAACAAGTGGTTTCGAGAGGAAATGAAGGTATCTTTCAATCTTATTATATCAGTTTCTAAACTCATTTGACTATTTAACGGGGCACAGGCTCTCGGATTCGTGTATAAATGCTTCTGGCGTTTTCCCTTCTGCTTCCATTGTTCTTTCCTCATCCACAGCAACGAGATTGATAAAACAACGCTCTGAAATATCTTATACAAAGATGCCTCAACGCAACTCGCTTTATACATCTTCCCGTACCAAAGCTACCTCAACCAATCGAATTGTACAGCATGCCAGCTTTCACTGTACCAGTTCCTCAAACATTTCATATTTTGAGAATACTTAGACTTATACGCCAGCACCATGTCGGGACCTGTAGGTGAATGGTTTTACTACGAAAGATCAACGAGATGGAGGGCATGGGAAACTGGAATCTTATTGATGGCTATGGATTTTACCACTATGCATGGCGAATACCCCCTTTCATTTGAGGACGTCAGCGACCTTGTTATTAGCATATGTTTGAAGTTGATTGACCAATATTCACCGGAGAGATACTCAATGCGCTGGACCTTATATTCAGAACAGCATCACGGAGACACAGAGGAAGAGATCGCAAAGGATGCCTGGTCAAAAGAAGCTTGTCGGGAAGAATGGTTCGGGGTCCAATATCGACCCAAATCAGTACAACAAACAAAGGCTACTCTGAGGGTCTGGATGATTCCAGCCCTGAGACAATTGAAGGATGGTCCTCCTCCACCAGATGGTGATGAGGATACGCGAAGGAGTGACTTATTAGCTTTACGGCTTGCGGAAGCCGTCGATCTTAGCCATCAGCTACCTGGAGAAGGTCGATATCCCCTACCAATAATGTATGATTATGCGGAACATATGGTAACGGATTCTGTGGAGAGATTGATAGAAGTCCATTCAGCTGCGATGACACAAAGAGCCAAAGATTTGGATGCTGGAATATGGAGACACCCATGCCAAGATTGTCCTCAGGAGGATCAGCAGGATCAAGGCACTTGAAGCCCTGCCGGAGCATATGTTTTTGCGGATAGACCTGGCCAGCACACCCACTGCCATCACCAAACATGATATCCTCCCCACCTCGAAAATACTCGACAATCCCTCTTGCAGACATAAGAGTATCCTTTCCTATCACCATTTCACCTCGGACAGATTCATACTCAGTTGGATCTTTTCTTTTGCAGGCATAAGAGTATCATTTCCTATCATCATATCACCTCGGCCAACATTCTGACATTCACACTCAGTTGGACCTTTTTTTTCTCAACGCGCACTGAACGCATTTCTCGGGGACTTACACTCAGTTATATTTCCTTCTTTCTATGATACTACAGTTCTACTCACGAGTGTACATTATTAAGCATTGAATTTTCCTCCTCCTCGGGGACACTTACACTCTTTACATCCACCCATTGAGTAATACTGGCACTTTTCAGGCACTTTATTCAAAGCTATCGATGCTAATACAAATAAATCATTGCTTTACAACCATGTGATGGCTTTCTGATGTTTTTTCATGCTTGTGTGATTCTGAGTTGTGGTGTGGATTGAGGATATGTGTTAGTGTCCATGTTTGCTAAACCTACGGGCACCTCATATAAGGAAATCCCTAGTATAATACAAAGAAATCGGTAATTTTTCAAGCATCCTTTTCAATACGTGTATTGAGATTTCGAATTTTGAAGCTAAAATAGTCCTCCGATACCTTTGGCCAACCAAACCCCTCACTCCTGGACCCCCCAAACCATCCCTCCTTTCCTCCCAGGCCTCTCATGCCTCCCACGCTTCCCACACCTCCCAGAGGTTCTCCCTTTCCTTCTTATTTTCTCTTATCATGAATTTCATACCTTATGATTTGAACCTCATTGTCGCACCCTTGTCTTCACTCTTCACTCTTCGCTAAATCTTAATCGTTTATATAAATTACTGATCCTTCTTATTGGTTTTAATTCAATCTGATTTACCAGAAATTGAAGCATTAGAACCATTCAAACCGACTTACCATATTGAAATTATTCAAATTGATTTACTACAGTAATTAATAGAATATATTAATAGAATATGAAACTACTCAAGTTGATTTGAACAAAAGTTGTAAAGAAGTAGAATGAATGAAACTGAAATCATTCGATAATTTCGATTAGTATGAAAAAAAAATGAAGCTACATTTAATTAGGCCTGAACTGAGATTTTAAATCTTAATACAAGATCTAAATACACCTCAATACATGTTCTAGTGCAATAATTGCTTATACATAAAGAAAGTGCCGAAATGAGGTGCCTGTAGGGTGAGAGTGGAGAAAGATGAAGGTTAGTTAGAGATTGCATGGGAAGTTTCGGGGTATTGATAATGGTATCCGTCAGTAGACTGATGTATGCGCTGGGCTAAAGTATGCTACGACCTTTTACTCGTAAATATACCCGAATTTTCGGGTAATCGGTTTTAGATGTAATCTCCATTTCGATCGTTACCACGCCCATGATTGTTTGAGTACCAAATCCGATCTTTATGTTGAGACCTACAACCGAGATAAACCTTGGGTTTCCTTCACCCCCCCATTTAAAACTCTCGTTCCCTAAATCATAAATTGAAATACCCCCATCCCCTCATCAAAGTCTCCAATTTACTAACCTTCAGAGGCTTTGTATAAAAGTCATCAACACCCACCGCCTTTGCCTTTTCGACATCCTTGTCTGAGTATGCTGCCGAAATTGCTACGATACGGGTTGGTGGTAATGGTATAGGGCTAATGCTTTGTTGAAGCTTGTCAAGAGATCGGATCATTCGTGTAGATTGGTAGCCATCACAGATGGGCATGCTAATATCTGTGATTGATGACATGAATCAGTTTTCTCTCGACAATTTGTATGTACATGTAACTTTCCTGTAGAGGGGAGGGAATGTGCTATATGAAAGAGTATGTATGCCAAGACCAGGGCAGAAGTGAGAAATACGTACCCATGAAGACAAGATCAAATCCGTCAGCTTGAAGCCGATATTTTTCGAATGCCACAGCTCCATTTTCGGCACACGTGATATCAAATTGGAGTTTGCGAAAGTAGGCTCTGAGGAGGCGCAGGTTGATAGGGTTGTCGTCGACGCACAAAATCCTAGGCTGATGAGGTCTTAATAAATTTTGAGGTGAAGGGAGTGATGTGTCAGGGAAGATTTCTTCTACCGTTTGTTGGATATTGGTACCAGCAAGTTCCTTCTGAATATCAGGCGTTGGAGAAGGCAAAGGACTTGTGTAAATATATCTAGGGGGTTCGGGTCTAGTTTGAGGTAGCGAGACTTGTTTCGGAGAGAGGCAAGCAAGTAACGTTTTCATCAATTTCCAGGGACCAAAAGGTACCGTGAGGGTTTCAAGGGGTATCCCAACAGCCGAGCTCTGTTGTGATGTGTAGCCGTGGCTCGGGACATATCGTACCACTATTATGAGCGAAGGCTTCAATGACCCGTGTATGATTAGGTTCGAAAGGAATATTTCGAGCCTCTCTTCAGTGACAAATGCAATATCAGCAGTACCATCATCGACATCATGATGCACGCCAAACCATTGGGTGAGATAGGTGTACAGGGACTTCTTCAGATAACTAGAAGTGCCGAACTGGAAACCGTGTGTCGAAAACGTGGAATATTTGTATTGCTTAAGCAGCCTTTTGACTTCCTCAACTTGATCCTTAGGTCGCAAATTAGCAGGCACGCCAGAGGATAAATCCGATCCTGCTTTCACGAGAGGCAATTTGACTGTAACCGTAGTTCCATGACCAATTTGACTCTGAACATCAATGGTTCCGTTATACATGCGCACGAGAGAGTCAACGATGTGAAGTCCAAGTCCTTTGACCTATCAGCATTTTTCAACACAATCAAACACATAATTAAATCCTTACCGGTCCCCGGTGCTAAAGATGACTCCTGAGAAAAGGCCGTGAAGAGTTTGCTTTTCAGAAACTCACTAGAAATACCCTTGCCACTATCGCTAACACAAAGCACAACTAAATCATTGTCGCTGGGTATTCTTGGTGTATTTGGTACCTCGAGATTGTCATTAGTCGGAGACTCCACTGTCAAAGATGTATGTATGAAGCCTGACGATGTATACTTGAGACTGTTACCGACAAGATTCATGATAATTCGCTGTACGGATCCTGGAGAGCAGAAGTAGTGCCAATCATCATATGCAATATGCACAGAGACAGCGACAGAGCTGGATTTGTATAACATCCGTTCCTCTTGCCCATTCGTCGTTCCTGGAGGTGCTATTACTCGGCATGGAAGATGTTCCGAGTTTGTGCTGTGGTGTAGGTATGCAGCTGCAACAATTGCTACCGAATCTTCGCACATTCTAGCAAGATCTAGAGGCACTGAAAGCATGTCCCCGCGAGCCAGGCTCTCGCCGTTGAGCTTTTGAGAATGCGAAGTATCGCCACTCGTATCTGCAGACTTTCCACCAGCTCCTTTATCCTTCATTAGGTTGTTTAGCTAGAAATATTAGCTTTCTGTGGCTGACAGGCAGATTCAACAATTTGCAAGCTCCTTAGCCGTGACAAGCTTGTACTCGGAAGAAGAAAAGAAAATGCGTACCTTGGAGTATTCAAGAACATCCATTAAAGTCTCTTGCAGGACTCGTCCACACGTTTCGATTGTGGAACAAAGTTCGAATTGACCATTGTCAAGATTCGTCTCGCTTAAAAGCTCTATTGAAGTTGTAAGAAAATAATCCCGAGTATCCAACAAGAACATAAATACCGGCAGATCCTAAGATACCATGAAGTGGTGATCGCAATTCCTTCTGTGGACGCCATTACATGGTAATTTTGGAGCGGTAGCGACAAAAACACCATGCAATGGTATCCCTCAAATATTAGCCAAAATACTTTTTTTGAGAAGAAGTTTGTCAGTTGGGTTGTAGCTTTGGAGATAAATAACTCAAGAGTATGGCTGTATGAGTAATCGTGGGGGCAATTGGCATATGTTGCCGTTACACAAGAGTTATTCTCTTCATTTTGTAGCAAGACATTCGACAATAGGCGAGTATATTGATAAGATAAGTTCACTTACATGTGATATGCTCGATATGAAGTCTCCCTTTTGACGATCGGCAGCTGCAATAGATATTCGGTTATACTCAATAGATACACTGTTCAGGAACCCACGAACAAAAGCCTTTTCTGTATCAGATGTGAAGATCGCGATATCTCGTAGCGATACTGAGAAGCATGCCGCTATTGGTAACCCAGTTCCTGCTTCTGAAAGAGGAGCAAAAAGCACCTCTCGCGCATCGGGAAAGCACTGCTTCAGAATGCTACGATCAGTCTTCCTGACTCGACGGCTCTGATGTTGGTTAAGTTGCATCGCAAACATTTGATCAGAGGGTGGCGAATCCTCGCCTTCTGATGATTCGGAATCATAGCCATTGAATGTCCATACTTTACCCTTAGGATATCGTTTTGATAATCTTTGCAGATCCTTTTCATTTGGCGCTCTGTATATGTTACAAGATAATGTATTACCGTCTAATGATGAAGTTGTTGAAGTGGAGAAGCTCCTGACTTTGGCCGACCCTGCTTCGTTACTCCGCCTGTTTAGCGAACAACGCCGGGCAGATGTGTTCAGTAGATGAAGATCGTTTTCTTGAACAAGATGGGCGGAAGTTGGGATCGGGTCATTGTTTACATCTGATGGATCCAGAATTGAATCTTCAGGAGATTTAACTTCCCCATTTGGCCCATTTTCGACACTGGGTGAAAAGCCAATACTCATATCAAAGAAAATCGTATAGTCAACATCAAGGGATTCTCTCAGCAAATTGGCACCTCGTGATAGTATGCGATCATGGGTAGCCGGGACGTCGGCCAATGCCGATGGCCCCATGGGAGTATTAGGTGAGATATCATATAATACATTCTCACCAAGTAGTGAATGTGGGGGACCCACAATTTTGTTTAACGAATGTTCAGTGACTGTAGCCAAAGGTGGTGTGTCAACGACAATTAGACTACCCGTTGAGTGGGTGTTAATCAAGTTGTCTTCATCCGAGCGGGTCCCATTAACTTCTTCGTACTCGACGACGAGGTCTGTTACTAGTTGCCGCGGAATCTTACTTTGACCCTCAACTAAAGCAGCTAACCCTTTAGACATGACATCATTGCGTCGTAATTGCACACTCTCTCGTTTCATTTCAAGGTACTCCATAACGTTTTTTGCCATCAATCCAAGGAAATCAATTTCGGCCTTCGTTGCTGGCTCGCGTGGCCTTGGATCGATGACAAAGACACTTCCAATTGGTATCCCAGTATTACTGATCAAAGGCGTCCCCGCATAATATCGAAACTTCGGCCCTCCTGCAACATAAGGTAAGTTACAGAACCTGGGATCAGCCAATAAATCCGGAACACTAAAACAGGCATAATGATTTGGTTCAGGAACAACATCTATAGTGTACTAGTCACAGTGTGTTAGTGGTGAGCGTTTGGTGGGCAGGGAAACTCACTGCACAGAGGGCTTGGCTGCGAATAGTTCTTATAACCGTGATTTATTGTCAGAAAAACCCCATACTTATTACTGTAGGATCTCTTACCCTCCGCAACCCATCCATAAATCATCACCCGGGTCATGTTTTGAAGAGTCTGACAAATCCAGTGTCTTTGTTGCTTCGGCAAGAAAGTACTATAAACCGTGAGTGTACTGTCATGATAGTTTTGATCGGAGTCACAAATACTTGTGCATTGTGATCTACAACAGATACCATCGCTCTTCCAGCACCGAGACGCCACGTAATGAGTTGCATTAAGGCTGTTAAAGTACTATTTGGGCTGCTGGCTTTTTCCACGGACCGAACTGTCTCGGGACTCTCGGCTGGCGCACGCTCACCAGCGATAGGCGGATCATCAGGAGACCTTTTGTAGTACCGGCGAACCTCTCGGATTCTTTTGCGCTCTGAGGATGAAAGCATAATGTTGATTGATGGATTCTCATCAACAAGATGAATTCAATGTCCGAAATCTCAGAAAGTTGGAAATGAAAGGATGAGTATAAAGATAATTAATTCACTATATCACCGGATGTCAGAAATGATAATACTTAGGACGAATACACACACGGCTTTGGCACCAATAATTCCGATTTATGTTGATGAATTCCCGCAATATCGTCACACTCGTACAAAGACGTACAAGTGAATCTGTTATCGGAAATGACAGAAAATTTAATACAATAGTAGGAGAGATAAGGTGCGTGTACCACGAAACGGAAAGTTGGGGGAGACTTATGGCTGATAACAAGTCGGTCGAGATGTGATCGGAACAGTTTTCAAAAATCATTCGGATTGATTTGGAGTTTTTAGACACGGAAGCGTAATATCGAAGTGATGTTCCCAAAGCTTGTGTAATATGAAGGTTTCCATTGGAATGAAGTACAGATTGTACGACCAACTGACGTATTTTAGTTACCCATGAGAAATCTAGAGGTTGCATGCAGTAGTGTAGGGTAACCTTCTCCTGTTTAAATTAAAGGATGGACGGATAGATAGATGTATAGATGAGTAAACAAGAAGGTCAACAAGGGAAATCTATCAAATCATGGAGAGGTGTGAGATGTGGTATGATATCCAATAATCCTGATTATTTATATGAATCTCGGAAAAAAACATCGATGAAGGGCTGGATCTAGTTTGGATGTGGAGATTTTTACTGGACACAGTAGTTAAGAATTTGAGGATATCTCAATCCCGTGAAGATCTGCAAATCTAAACCTCGTCACTACTGTACCAATATACTGATGCTCCCTGGTCCTGGATAGAGTGCTCGAATCGATCGACCAAAGTTTGCAATATCAAATACCGGAGATAGTTATCAATTGGACCTCAGACCGATGATCAAAGGAAGCAAAGCATGAAGAAAGCTTCACATATATGCTGGACTATACCGACATATCGAGTTGTCGTAAGTGCTGGGAACTCGTGCGAATCGAGTTGGTTGGTATATCTTTATGGTTCACTGCATCCGAAGCCTTCGATCTAAGTACTAGTGAAAGGTTGAGTTCGACAGCAACCTGATCCTGTTGATGGGGGAAGACAGAGGATTTCGGTCAACACTTTAGCCGATGTACACGTGAAGTACCAGACTTAGGTTAGATAATTTGGCTGGGTAGGACCATGGTCTTTAATTCCTTCTATTACCAACTGGTTCTCATGGAAGGTCTGGTTGAGTGTGATACTCGACCTAAAATGATGATATCGGGACCTAGGTAATATGTAGATTTAAAATGACCTACAAATCTGCTTGGTAATTCGAGTATAGGTAGCGGAGGTACCAGTGAACAATGAACCTCTCCTTCACAGTATGCCTCAAGAATGTATGTAATACAACACTAATACCTGCGGCTCATTTGCACGATGCAAGTCAGGAGTATGTGAAGGCCACTCTGTATTTTCCCATCCGAATCTAGATCTAATATTGAATGTTGTTCGGAGTATCATAGTTTGTGTACTCGAGTATATTCATTCGGAAGTACCAGTCCCGAGAGACAGTATCGCATCAGAGTACCGGGTCGTAGATGAAGGGAAGATAGAGTAAAACTATTGCCTTTGTCAAAGAGTTCCTAAGGAAATTACTCAAGTAAACCAACTCGGCGAGACTTTATAAATTCTTATGCTTGATATACTAGGCATATATAATCGAAAGATAGATTGTCACGATAAGGTTATCCGCGATAAATGCGCTAGGCTATATTAGGTAACATCCGGCAGAAACAGCCGCTACCGCCCGCTGACGCGAAACTCAAGCTGCCTAAGCTATCAATTAATCGATATACAACGACATCATAATCATCTAGGACGATTTCATAGGTTTATTAAATCTTTCTTTTGACCTTTTCAATCTCTACACGCAGACCTCTATATTCAAAATGGATTCCCTAGTAGCAAAATACAGTACGCCAGCGTACGAGCAAGAAGCGCCTCAAGAAGACCAGATGGAGCTATACCAACCAGCTCCAGGCTTGTCTTTGAAATTCGCCATGCCTCCTGTCGCACATGTACGTTGTATTCGCAATACCTAAGCTTCAATTTGAAGCTATATTTACTTTGAAACTCCATGAGCAAAGTGCTAATCAAGTCCACCTCTCTAGCCATCCGCTTGGCTCCGAGCAGCAACTGACGACCATGCGAACCCAAACTGTCCAATTAAGATCGCGCACGGTACTACAACTTTAGCATTCAGATTTCAAGGTGGAATCATTGTAGCGACAGATTCGAGAGCAACGGCAGGTAACTGGATCGCAAGTCAAACGGTCAAGAAGGTCATTGAAATCAATAATTGTTTATTGGGTACAATGGCCGGTGGTGCTGCTGTAAGTCGTCAAATTTATCAATTTATCAGTTGTTTGTCCGGTCAAAACTGATACGTTAAATAACAGGACTGTCAATATTGGCTCGCATACCTCGGTATGCAATGCAGACTTCACGAACTTCGTCACAAACGCCGCATTTCCGTTGCAGCCGCATCCAAGATTCTTGCAAACCTCGTCTACAGATATAAAGGGATGGGCTTATCCATGGGAACTATGTGTGCCGGTGTTACGAAGGAAGAGGGGCCCGCACTTTACTACATCGATTCCGACGGAACAAGATTGAGCGGAAACCTCTTCTGTGTTGGATCTGGTCAAACATTTGCATATGGTGTGCTAGATGCTGAATACTCGTATGATTTGAGCGAAGAAGCTGCATTGGAATTGGGAAGAAGAAGTATCTTGGCCGCCACACACAGAGATGCCTACTCTGGAGGTTTCATCAATTTGTACCATGTTAAGGAAGACGGATGGGTCAAGCATGGATTCAATGATACCAACCCAATATTCTGGAAGACGAAGTTGGAGAAGGGAGAATTTTCTAATGTTACTAGCGAGTTGGTGTAGAAGGGCAGCATGGATTAATGAGCGAAGGAATGATTTCTTTGAAATGTGTCATTAGCATGCACGCAGGATCATGGTTGGCCTGAGGCCTTGTACACTATTGCTTCACTCACGAGTTTTATCATTTACGAAGATAATGTTACAGGAGCAAGTAACCCATTCATTTTAACCTTAAAAGCGAAAAGTGCATTCACATAACATGCTGCGTAAACGGCAAGTGCGACATCTGAAGCTTTAGAGTTGTAGGCACAGTTGCATTCCAAAATTTGAAATGATCATCGAGGCATTGACTAGAAAGCCCAGAGGAAGAACATCACCAAATTTAGAGACAATGACATCAATCTCTCTATCTAGAGACTCTCCCAGTGCATCCCAATGCTCCCTCAAGCATCTCATTCGGGATACGCCCTGCAATGCTCCAAGACTTCAATCTCCAGGTTTGTCAGACACGGAACCTTCACGCACAGACTCAGCTCGTCAAAAAGACGCTCAATATCTTTAACTTCTCTCTCCAATCTGTCGCAAATTCTCCTTGTGCTTCTGGTCTCTCTGCTGTCTCTTTTCCCCGAAGTATTGGGTATCTGAACCAGAATATGGACCTGAAGCTCTTGAAGTTTGTGACACTCAACAGTGTCGTCACGTGATCTGATCAAGTTACGAATGGATGGGCTTGGGCATGAAGATCGACGAGAGTGGCGGATGTGTCTTCTTTATCGTGTTGCGATGTTGTGATAGGTGTGATGGGACTTGAGGGAATCGAGGATAGAATAGGAGAGGAAGAGTGTTGAGGAGTTTAGAGGCAGTGAATCGTCTGTATACCTAAATTTTGATTGAATTGGGAACATAGAGAAGGGCAGGGCAAAGGTAATTCGTACGAGTTGCGTGAAGATTAATTTGTGAAGGGTAAAATATGGATGTGTGAAGAATCTTGTGTGGATAGCAAAAAGGAGGGCCATGAGTGGTTTACGGTTTGCTTACCGAAGTCATCTTGTTCAATTTGTCTAACATACGTTCCTTATTCAAAGACCATAGGATAGAATGGGGCAATACCCAGCGAATTGAAGTACCAGAGGGAACATTGTCCGGAAAGCTCTGCTATTTCTTGGAAACCTAGTTATGGAAATATCGAACGCTACCAGGGTGAGCCACTAATCTTTCCTCTGAATCCCTTCACATGGGGGAAGAGTCAACTATTAATTATCCATCAAGAAAAGCCAAACAGTAGTGCCCAATTTCAATCAAAATGCAAATCGCCATCTCAAATCGTGACTTATGGCTCAGATGAATTTCGCGCTAGTGTTCTTGGTCGGTAATGCGTAATCTATATGATAGCACGATCACGGTCACGGTTCAGATACCCGGAAGAGAAGTTAGTTTGTAGTTAACAAACTGGAGGTTTTCGGTAAATCATGATGTCAATTAATTTTTAACTAATGGGGGTCATCTTCATTTGCTTTTTCTTCTTTAGATTGAATGAGCTATTGTTGAGCCTTTCGTATATTATACTACTCGTACAGCTCAGTCTTTTGATCATTTTATAGGGCTGTAGATCTATCTAGTGTGGGGAATTAACTGTAAAGTGCTATTATTGTGTTGTCAATTTATAAGCCCTCAGTTCTATTCACGTAATTCGCATCTCCTTTGAAGTATCCGTAGAAGCCTGTATGTACCTGGTAATGAGATTTCAATGCTCAAAATGGAAATGGTTTGATTGTTAAATCAGACTAGTCATGAGGCTCTGAAGCAAAGCTCTTAGGCTTTTGATATGGCTTTGTAATTGATCAAACAAGGTGCTAATATATTGAAATATAAAACAATCAATCCTCTTGCGATACTTATCCTTCCTACTTCGACTCTCTCATTGAGGTTATACATACTATTCACATCGAACCTACGAGTTTTAATCTCCCCCATCTCATGTTTTCCATATATTTGAGGTTGGAGTTTTTCAAAGGATTTTAAGTAGACTATAAAGTATTTAGAGAGATTTTGAGTGTTATTAGGTTGGTTCCCTTAAGGAGTATGAATAGAACAGCTCACTAATAGACTCTATTATTATCTGATCGTTATAATCTGATATACTATTGTCTAATTTAATTGCCTCCTGTGATGCATATTCAAAACCCTTAAAGTCTTTAAATATAAAGATATACATTTCGCGAAACTTCTACATACTATTCGGAGAGTTCTATTCAGAGCTTCTTCTCTCGGTGCTTTGCTGGACTAGAGATGTATATTTGTAAAAAAGACTTGATGAAAGACTTCGTGATTCATATTCATCCGATAATAAGATGTTTCAGGGTCGAAAATGCTTGTAGTTCAGAGTTCTTCGGTTATTTGAGATGATGTCATGTAGATACTAGACGGCAGATACTAGACGGCAACCTACCCCGCAGTATTGCTACGGTATTGGTGAATGCAAATTTGAGGCGCTTATTCATTCGACCGTTTATTGAATTAGCTTGTACTATAATTTTTATACAGCGAGATACCCCGCAGTATTGATTGGTAACTGTAGGCCCGTGGCGGTTTCTTCGTAGATGGCACGACCGTACTTGTGCGCATTTTTTGTTATATAAGGACTCCCACCTTCCTGGCTGGCTCTTCTTTGATATCACATCTACATCTACATCTCGGTCAAACTCATATTATATGCATTGCATTGCATAGTGATAAAGTCCTTACATTCCTCCTTCAACGAGTCAACCGTTACACTACTTGCAGTTTCCTTCTTACTTTCATACATTTATCCATCTCAAAATGTCTTCGCCAGCGTCCGTGGCTGCATTCTACATCCGCAAGACGTATATAATGCTCATGAGAAGTAAGTTCATCCAATATCCTTTACGACGAACATTTTATAACTTCATTATAATACGTCTCGTTGTTTGCAACAAACTTTTGCAATAGCACTAACATCTCCTAGTATTATGGAAGACATTACAAGCTTTCGGTTTACACGCACGAAAACCCTACAAGTCTGGTTATGGCGATTTTGCCTTCGCAAAGACCCTCCAACGCGGTTTGGTGTATACCAAGAACGCCAGCAATAACTATCTAGAACTAGACATTACTGACGATTCCGATTTCCAAAGATGCGGAATTTTCCCCTTCTATCGACTCCCGGCCGAGATCCGCATCAAGATCCTACAGGAAATCCGAAGACCGCTTCTCAGCATCTACAGAGACAAGATCACGCAAGATCTCATGGAGAGGGAATGCATACAGATAATCATTAGAAACAGCACATTCTACTCGTACACGGAAGAGGATCAAGTAGTTCAAGATCTCATTAACAGTCGCATAGATCGAGGCATAATGGTAGAACCTCCTACTTGGAATGGTTATCCACAGGAAGACCACCATATGTATCACCGTTTCCAAGGTTTCGAGGAACAATACAAATACACACAAATTCGAGGAACGGACAAACCCGCCAGCACACCCCATCCCTTCCGCGGAAGACCGGCCATCCATGGCATCATCAAGAAAATATATCTTCGTTTTCATCGCAGATTTGGTTCGGTTGGTGATATGGATGAGGTGGGAAAATGCCTCGAATACCTGGCCCACAATCTAACGATTGAGGAACTCATATTAACAATCGAGGGCAACGAACAAAATCTCGAAGACCTCGCCAAAGGGGAGGGAGAACTAGCTCAGCTTAAATCCATCAAGGATATTCCAGTGACCAAAAACTTCGAGGTGGTATTGCGCAACATATACGTCGAAAGGATTGATTTTGCTGCTGATGACGATGCGAGAGAGAAAGATAACGCCGAGCTGAAAACTCGAGTCTTGCCTCAGATCACGGAGTTTCTTCAACCCACCACTGCGTGTTTCGGAATCTAGTACGGATACCGGTATTCAAAAATATTTGGCTGATCGAACTCGATTGCTGGACGAGGAGGGGATCGAGGGGTCGGAGGATGGTGTTGAGATTCAAGAGAGTTGATGTTTATGACAAACGGGGACGGCATAAGATTGATCTGGGAAAGGGATATAGGAATGTGTGATTCGCAGCTTTTGAGCATGACTAAAGGATGGTTTTGGTGTGCGATTATTCCTGTGTTTGAGTGTTTGGGGAGAAGGCTTTTGCAGGTTCATGAGACAGATCTAACATGTATACAACTGATATGATGTCACGTTATGAAGTTATTCTATATTATGGGTCGAGGTGACTTCCAATAATATTCATTCTTCCTTCATACCCAAGTGATTATTCCCCGTGACTCGGGATATTGCGGTTTGGAGCAGTATAATCAATCAATAGTTAACCAAATGAACCAATACACTAGTAGTTTAGTTCGTCAATAAGTTTAGTTTGCTATATCCAGACTGGTAATTGATTTAGTCCACTAAAATTAAACCAATTCAACCAATTAGATTGCCATTTTAACTACAAAACTACTAGTTTATCAATTAGTTTGGTTTATACAATAACTCCAACTACTCTACTAGTTAAACTACACTCTCCCAGACTACTGTATCAGTTTCCCACCTACTTTAAACTACCAACTATACACTGGCAGTTTCAAAATAGAATGTACATATCTCACTTATAACCATTAATTATACCCTTATCTTTAAAAACCAATCTACCATCATCCATCATCCATCTAAATAATCACAACTAAAATTTGACCAAAAACACCATCAAACCTATCTTCAAATCCGAATGAAAAAAACAACCCAAAACATAAAATGCCAATCTGGATATTGGAATCAAGTGAAGGTAATTAAACACTTCCGTATTTGATTTACAGTATCCGGAAAAGTTCATTTCAACTCATATACCGGTAGATCAATCAATTCCATTGAACCTACAACCACCTTCCTATTCCTATTCCTCTTCCTCTTCCTCTTCCTCATCATATAATCCTGTTATCTGTACTCATAACTCATGTAAATACTCATCAACTAATCAACCATATGAATTTGCTAAAGACTTCAACGTGGTCTAAATCTATACCCTATGATTTGATGTCACGTCAGGTAAAAATATCTATATGAACTCCCCAAGTGCATGGAGAATCCTCATTATGGACTTCATATAAATCCTACCTCTGGATTTCATACTCTCCAGATTTTTTCAACATGTGGTATCGTCTTGGAGTCACTAGTAGTAGGATGTAAAGATGTCAAGATGGTCAACAGGGCATACTGATATTCCTAGCCATGTACTTCCAAAGTCATGTACTCGTAAAAATGAACAATTGCCAAATTGGCGCGTTGTACTGCTCTAATGATTCTCTCCACGTCCAGCATCTCTGCAAGCCAATATTGCCTTTGAATCATGAGATACCCGACTTATAACCTCATGTTGGAAGAAATAACACATTTCGTTCTGAACCACATAGCAAAGTAAAACACCACATCTACTATGCAACAGCACCGGATTTTACACATTTGTCCGAGCCACAAGATATTTCTGTCGGTCTGTTCTTAGTTCTTGAGAACGCAAAGTGTTTGGCATGAGGATTGTTCTGATCTTTGGTTCCCATTCAGCATTGAACCTGTCAGCTGTATCCTCATAAGCATCCCAATCTACTTGGCCAAGAAAACCGACCGATCTATCCATCATCTCGACTTAAAAGTTCTTGGTAACTTGGAGTTCTCTGATGCTGGTCAAGACCTCCAAAGGACCTTCTCCTGCTGCAAGAGCCATTAGTCTACCCTTTGTACCGCCAATGCGTAAAGTGAAGTATTCCAAAGTCAATTTCTGTGAGACTAATTTCATTAAAGCCTTAAAGTTAGCTGTATCGGCCTCCTTTGACTTGTCGGTGACGTTCTCCAGAAATGAAAGTTCATCATTATCTCCCACAGTAATCACAAGCTCTTTGATTCCCTCTGATATTCCTGGCCTTGCTTTCAGGAAGTGACCTAATACCAACTCATCGATGTCGCCACAAAAATGTATACAAGATCTTGCCCATATCACAGAACCAAGCTTCAATCTAAAATGCGCACTAACGTGTAGTAATTTTCGAAACCACTCGAGGAATTCGCAGCTGAGTTCCTGGCGGGTTGCGTTTGGTGGCAGCAGCCAGTGATCGGCAATTTCCATGTCATATTTGTTTCTGTCCGGGTGGTCTTCGTAGATATGCATTACATATCTGTCATATTCAGAAAGCATTTTGGATTGTTGCTCTGCCGAATATTGCATTGGTAAACCACTGGTGGCCCTGTGATCATCCATATATTTCTCAACCCAATCTTCATATTGACATCCATAGCGGGGTTTCCCAAAGAGATCCACGATATGCTTCTCAATTTTGACATGGTTGACATAAGTTTTCAAGGCAGAGTCGAAACAGAGAAGAGTAGAGGCGATGAGTTCGAAGATGAGTTTTCGAACCTCGGCAGGCAAATCCATAAATCGAAAGGGGTCTGAACTATGAACTTGATTAGATGACTTTCAATTTAAAGCGGTATTGTCACATACTCCTGAGGTGGAAGGACTAGGCCATCAGTGGTTTTCCTATATTGATCTGAACTAAGAATGTAGAAGTCTCCGTAGTAGTTAAAATCGTAAGGGATTCTGCTCTGACCCTTCACAGCTAATGTGCCGTACATGATCGCAGGGATTGGGGCTGAAGGAAGAAGTATCTGATTAATACTGTGCCACCAAAGCAGAGGTGAACAGGTAACTAACCTTCGTCATTCTTTTCTGCAGTCACTGAGACCGTAGCACTTTCTTTCTGGGCCAAATCCATGGTCGCTTTGTTTATGTTGCATTGTGCGATGGGGAGATGATGAGATGATTCTGTGCGACTGATTGTTTGCGTTTGGGGGGGATAACTTCAAACTGAAATCGACGTATTCCCAGTCGCTGCACGTCACGGCTGATACTGACGTGGGCAAATGATTGATGAAATCGAAGAATGTTAACTACAAAAAAACAATGGCCATAGATATATAGGTCAGATGTAGATCAGAGGATTTCATCGCAATGTATAAATTAGTAAGTAAGGGACGGGTTTCTCTATCTTATTTTGGAATTGGATGTGATATGTGATATCAATTGGATGTAGTATTATTGAATCGGATGTGGAATGGATGGAAATGGTATTTTGGACTTAAATCTCAGACATTCATTGGCTCAATTGAGGTTATTTCATTTCGAATTTGAAAGGGAACAGATAGTGTGTATTCTGTCTAACCTTCCACTTAGTACGAAGTGGGAGGTGCTAACTATAGGAGAGATCCTACCCGCTTTACGGAGCGATACGCTCCGCGTATCCAATTGGGATTGATGCACGAACAGATAGATATACCATTTCAAATCAAAATACATAGAAAGCGAAGTTGAAAAGTCGAGGAAAACGACGAAGAAATAAATTATGGGAAGGTTATACCGGAAAAAGAAAGGGTATGAAATGAACTGAAATTTTTGCTGCTTGATATTTTATGAGAGCAACTGGAGTTTGATCCACGTGACCCTATTTCCTACATCATTACTAGAGTCACAATACCGCTGAGGGGCGTTATTCTATGGTGCCCCTTGTACCCCCTCGCAATGTTAAAGAAAATGAAATAAAAAAGGAATACCAGAACTCCGCTCGCCTCTCTGTAAAGTAGTTTCTAAACTACTCGAGTATAATTTTGTATCAAAATGAAACTCCGAGTCCCCATATGCCAGATAATAAAACCTCGCTAACTGCATCGAAATATTTATTTGCATACTTTAGAATGGTCAAGACAACATCATCAACCTGGTAGACATACTCGAGTATACGGCATCAGTCAAACCCTCTCATTTGTAGAACAGTTAGAATGGTTCTCGAACTATGATTCAATAGACGTATCAGAAAAAAACCGAGAAGTGCGGATTAGGGTTTTCTCTAGGCAGAAAAAGTAAACCCTGAAGCACCACGTCGCAAAATGTATCATTTCGAAAGATGAACGTCGATGGCCGTGGGTAGATCAGTCGGACTCGAGGTTTCCAAGGAGGGATCCAATGTCCGGGTGGGGTATTTCTACTGCCGCATTTCCTATGTGGCATCTGGATTAGATTGTAACATATGAATCTCCTGTCCGTGGTGGGAAAGAATGTGTCTCTGCGAATTGGATAGCGGCTGCACTCCATATTCGTTACTCGCAGCATGTCTCCCTTTAGGTTGCTCAATTTCTTCGTTTGCGCATCGACGTCAGGGGCGCGATCGATGCCAGTCACTTATTTTTGTATTCGCCATTCTTACGGCCACTACAATAGGTTTTGGATTAGGAACAAATGCCAATCTCATGATGCTAGTATTTATTCCTTGGGCTCTTATTTTCGGCATGATATTCAGTGTTTTCGTTCATTGGACCGTCAGGCGTAATAGTAGAGATCGAAGCCATCCTCAAGTGATCTTCCTGGAAAGGAGCTTGAAAGTAGCGACTGGCCAAAGGAATTAATGGACCTAAAGCTGCTGAGTTCCCCGAATTCGAGTGGATGCTCCATGTAACGACCGAAGACCTGGGAGCTAATTTTGACATGAGCTGTAGTGGATCCGGATCTGGACCTTGTTCGAATAAAAGAACTACTGTTCAGCGCACTGCGATCACATAGATACGACTTAGCTCCAAATATACCACACGTCTGAGAACAACTGTGTGAGAACGTGGAAGTTCCACCCTTCTGTACTCCACGATATCACAATCGATCTGCGTTGTTCAGCATTCTGCCACCAATTTCCGCTAGCGCTTGCTACATTTCCGTGGATTGGCTGTATACCCAACTGTTAGATGTGGGAGAATCTGCATGCATCACGGTCGATACATGATCCCATGTGAAAGTTCATTTGGTGGAAGACGACTGGAAGATGACTCTTAATACACGGAACCATAGAGTGCTTCCATCTCATTTTGTAAACATACATTCTCTCTATGAAGAAATGAGGGCTGCAATATTTCCGATCATATCCGTGGAAAGCTCGGCAGGGGATTCTCAAGGAGGCAAACAAGTGGTTCTACGAACCCATGACGCGGTTCGAAATTTGAATCTGACTATATTCTTGAAAGACTTCTTTATATACTCCGTAATGTGGTGGAAGGATTCGTTATATCCAAACAATAAGACCATACGTTCTGGACATGAGATTCGATAGAAAGTTGAATCTCTTATGATTTTTAAACCTTGGGAAGAGTCCCATGAATCCGTGCACCCACTGGTGGCAGAAGGTTGATATACTATTAGCTGTGAATCACTAAAGTTTTGGGGTTTGTATACTTACAAGTTATTGCGGTGACATCAATGAACGCACAACCAAGAGCTTTCTCTTTTAGATTAACCAAAACATCTCGCTTACCCCTAACAAAAACCAAATCAAAAGTGAGTATAGTATAGTGGTAACACGAACGCTTTCAATAGCTTGTTAGTACCAGAGAGAATTGCTGTCGCAAGCTACTGACTCGGTTCACTTGAATTATCCTGTTAGTATCAGAGAGAATTGCTTTCGCAGGATAATTCCCCATCTAGTTTCTTTTTTTCTTCTTTTTTAACTTCATGTTTGGACGACTTGATGGAGGAAGTCCGCGGTTGGACATCGAAATGAAGGTTGTTCAACAAATGTGAGTGGCCTGTAAAGAATGTATGAAAGATCAATCTGTAGTCAATCTGTAATGATAATACAGAACATCGCACTAGCTGACTAATCCAAAACTGGGTAATGAGATGCGCAAATCAGAAATCGAACTAAACATCATGTTGACATAGAAGATAGAGAAACACAAGACCAGACATATGGAATGAATACCAAAAGAGAGCAGCGCATGAGAGGGACAAGAATCAAGAGAGAGCACAGTTCCACCTTTCCAGAGAAGGATTTAGTGAACGAAAATGTTGTAGCTGAAGTATACGGAACGGAACGAAACGAAACGAAACGGCAAAAGACGTTATACGGGCATGATAGTCTGAGAAATTGACCTCTGATGTTGTCGAGGACATAGAAGCCAAAGGAATTTTAAATCATCATGACCCAAAAGTTCGTCTAAAATGCCTAATAGTAAGGCTTTCGTTGAGTCGATGACAGAGATGGCGTTCCCTTGGGAAAATGCGCCCTGTAGGATTCTGTGGCTGCAGTAGTTCAACCGATTATAATTTATGCCCGATCTTTGAAAGGCTTAAACAGGGCGGGGTATGTCACCACACAGTTTGCAACGCTTACCATCATGCTGGGCAGATATTATACACGTGATGCAATTGCGTATCGTAGTGTCCGAAATAGATTCCTATTGACAGGGGAAGCAACGAAATTTTTCATGAGGAAGTGGTGCTTACAGAAGCGATCGAACACTTTTGGGGTATATTATGGCTCTATTCTAACTCTGAAGCAATCTTCAACTTCTCTAATGTTTCTTCTGTGCTTGACCCAACCGCAAATTTTTCGGCATCTTTTCCTTCAACATGCCCATCCGGCTGTGTGACAACGTTTTTCCTTGCTGCCAATGCTGCTGCCTTTCTTGCTGGATCGATCTCTTTCTTGACCTTTTTGACCTTCACTGGACCTGTCATAGAGTTAGCTTGATCAAGCATAGAAAATGGAATGCAACATACCTTCTTCTGGTGGATAAGCTTGCACTTCAACTGCTTGCCACTCCGGTGATGCTGTAAACTCTTCTCTAATTGGCTTCAAGATGTCGTTGAGGTGAGCGGTGAGACCAAATTTGATGAGTTGAGGCGTGAGCTGTGGTTCAAGTCAGTAATTGGACAACGAAAATCATCCCCGACAAACGACTCACAATATCTGCCGCGTAATCTTCCTTCAATGCCTCCACAGATTCATAGACGAGAGGCTCTTGGTCTTTCCTCTCAACAATGAATTTTGAAGAACCCCCATTTTTCAAAGCAAGAGCGCGGAAAATGACATGCTCGACGAAAGCAATGACACCATTGCCCTCAACTTCCTTTGGCACACACTTCGCCTTTTTCAATTTCTTCTCGACAGCCTCCGGTCCATCCAGAAGATCAATTTTCGAGTCCGCATCACTAGAACTCATCTTCGCAGCCTCTCCCAGACCAGGAACCATCGTGTTCATTAAATGTGCCCTGACCTTGTAATTTATCTTTGGCAGGTTTTCCTTTGCGAAAGTAAAGATTTTCCTTTGATCAAGACCACCAAATTGTGCATCGACATCGAGGTATTGTTCGTCCAGAGCCTGCATGAGGGGGTAAATCAAACCACCAAGTGTTGGATCATCCGTTTGCTTCACGACTTCGGCGCCGGCTTTCTGAGCGACATTGATTCTGGTAATACCTTCCAGCTTAAATCGATCCATTGTGTAATCTTTATCGAGCTGGTAAGAACTTCCTAGCACAAATTGCAACCGACTCAAATCGACGCCAACTGCTCTCAAAGCCGATTTAATTACTCGTTCGTAGTACTTGGCGCGATATTCGACGAGTTCGAGAGGTGCTTTCATATTGTCCAGGTAACCGTGAATATCTGCGAGAAGAACTTTGACCGCGCAGCCTGCCCTCAGTAATTCTGCGATCTTGATCATAGGCACAAAGTATCCACAATGAGGTCTGCCAGTCGTTGCGGTTCCCCAGTAGACCTTGAGAGGGCGCTTCTCTTTAAGGATTACATTGTCGATAATTTCTGCGTCGAGAACTTCAGCAAGATTTGCCTTGATGAGGGCAATCGATTCCTCTGGACTCATATCGAAAGCCATGTCTTGGTGTTGTTAGTGTATGAAATACGACGCGATATTTAAAAGGAGATACCTTTTGACTCATCGTCGGCGGGGATAATTTTGGCGGGGTACTCGTATAGTCACGTGAGAATATTATGTAAGCTTCTATTAGCATAAAAATAGAGAGGGATCCGAGCCAAGTTCGGGTTCAAGCAAAGGGTTACACCCAATTTGGTGCTAATGTACGTGCCAGGGCAGGTCTTGCTTATGCATGCTTCCCGATATTCTGTTACATGTTTTCATGTAACTGTGATTTCTCACCAGGCGACTATCTAACAGTGACCCAGTACTAACACACTCCCTTGTCTATTTGCAAAACGATCAAAATGTCTCCCCAATCAAATCAACCATATTCTATGCTAGAGTCGGTAGGGACTAAGAATCTGACAGAGGAGTGTATATCGGCCAACAAAGAGTATAAGCTTAGGATCAGTTCGCAGGAGAGAAGAATTCCGAGCGAGAAGTGAAGACTTGAAATAGAAACAGAGCACGGGAATTTTTGAATTTTATGAGCCTGGAGCTTGAACTGCATGAGGGTTATCATAGCCTTGCGATCTCAAAACAAAAACAGTTGTTTGACCTTGAGTAGGTTCATATACTAGTGATTTCACAGAAACCCATGCAACAAGTAGGATGATCGAGTTTCCTTGCACTCTCCTAAGAAATGAGAATTTCGGATCCTACGGCACCACAGCCAGAACTTGGGCAAAATTTAAGTTGTAGCATAGACCGAAACTTCTATTATGGATTTTGTACAAGGTCATCGAGTTTTTTTGTTTTCTTCAAATCTGAAACAATCCTACAATATCAGCCGACTTCTCTATTTTCCCTTCTTAACCCAGTCCTCTACCTTCACTCTCCCTTCAGTGATCTTCTCATCCACTATTGAAACTGCCTGCTTCGAATGCAACCTTGCCATTCTCCACGCCTTCTCTACACTCTCCCTCGTTCTCATATGTGAGTCCGCAATCACTGGAAACCTCCTTTCATATTCCCATGCCAAATTTGCCACGTTTCTCATCGTTACGGGCAGGACGACCCATCCTGCTCCAATTCCGACTGCGAAAGGCACAGCAGCCCTCAATACGATGTTCCTGTTTCGGGATATTATTGAGCCCGTCATAGCGGCAACCAAGACGTAGATGGACCCAGGCATTAACTTCTCCCCGGATTGTTGAGATGGTGCTAGCGATGCAATCGTGGAAGTAAAGCTGGTTTCAAGGTGAAGGGCAGAGTCCATCATAGAATTTAGTTTGTTCTCGGCGGCGACGACGTGTGCGTAGAGGAATAATCGACTCTTTCCTATCTGCACAGCGAGTCTATCGGTAGGCGTTGGACCAGGAGGTCTCCTCGATATTACCTCCGACGCGGGGCTTCTGGATCTGGAGGATGGGAGAGTTGGCGTGGATGGGGAAGGGAGGTCCTCAAAGTCATCGTAGATAGATTTCCTACCCTGCAGAAGACCCGTTAGCCAGTGAAGAAAATGGGGTAGTTGTAAACGCTGCTGCGTACATCAGTGGTGGTATCTGGTGCTTCGGCATGTAATGGTCTCCGGGGATAGAGAGCCATTCCGATTAAGGCTGCGCCAGTTGCTGCAGGCGCAATGCCCTTTATAATGTTAGTCGAATATACTTTTTATTCATTCATATCTACTCACCTGCCGCAGTAATACTCTGGAAGCCATTGCTCAATTGACTTGATTTGATCGTACAATTGGATGGAATGTTTTGGGGCTTTGAGTTCCGCGGTCGTTAAAGCTTCGTTAGCTTCCGTTCTCATGATTTTTTATGAAATTATGCTGACGTAATTACTTTCGTCCTAAGATAAATGCATAAATTATGAAAGTCAGCATTGTAAGGTTAAGGTATTCTCCGCATCAATGTTATTGTCGTCTATCAATCACCAACTTTTGAGCCATTGAACTCAAAGTTCGTACGAATACGCCCTGGAAGTATGTTGAAAGTGGCTAGGATCAGGCCGTGGGTATGTTCCCGGTGTGTTAAGAGGCAGATTCAATCGCATCGAGGGCTTGCGACTGCTTCTACACAATATCGCGAACCCCGACCTGTTCCTGTAGACAATTCTGCTCCAGGTGCCAAACATGACGATAAAACGTTACAGCAGATTTTTGACTCCCCGGATTTCTGGGCCGAATTCTCTCAATCCTCAAAGCAAAGTTACAACAGTCCAGCTATTGGACTTTTCCAGAATCGGTACCTCGTCGACCCCAAAGGATTCAAGGTTTTTGCGAACATAAGTCTGCGAAAGGCACAAAGGATTGTAGATAAAGTTTTGAAGGCCTCGACAACCGAGGAATACAAACATGTCGCTAGAGACTTGGATCGTCTTAGTGATCTGTTATGCCGGGTCATAGATTTGTCGGATTTCGTTCGAGCCACACACCCGAATGCAGCCATACAAGCAGCTGCTTCGAGAGCCTACGCAGAGATGTTCGAGTATATGAATATTTTGAATACAACAACTGGGCTAGATAAACAACTTGAAGTAGCCATGGGAATGCCAGAGATCGTGGCAGGATGGACGGAGGAGGAGGTGGTGGTCGCAGACATTCTGAGGAAAGATTTTGCAAAATCAGCCATTGATCTGCCGCGTGCCCAGCAAAAGAAATTCGTAGCTCTCTCACAGGAAATCAGTGAAATTGGCCCTGAATTTGTTGATTATATGATACCCGCGAAACCCTACCTGATGTTTGAAAGTAGTCAGCTGAAAGGTATGGATCCAATTTCAGTGAAGAAACATACGACATGGGGACAAACCAAACTACCAACCATGGGAAGTGCGGCTGCAGACGCCATTAGATCAATTCAAAATGAAGAAGTCAGAAAAGCGATATATATGGCCACTCGCACAGCTTCAAGCAACACAGTAAATAAGCTCGAGGAGCTGCTGTGCAAAAGAGCGGAGCTGGCTAAACTCTCGAGGTACGAAAGTTACTCTCACCTAGCCTTAGGAGACAAAATGGCCAAAAGTCCAGAATCCGTGTCACAGTTCTTGCAGGCACTGGCAAAGGACAATAACCAGATTGTTAAAGGAGAAGTTTCCGAGCTCCTTAAGGCTAAATTGTCGAATCCTAATGCATCGTCCCCGGGTTTACAGCCATGGGATAAAGATTATTACATGGCACAAATTTTGGCTTCTGTTCGTTCACACTCTCGCAATTCCGATTTTCTGTCAGCATACTTCTCGCTTGGTAGAGTCATGCAAGGACTCTCTAGGCTATTTACACGTCTCTACGGCGTCAGACTTGTGCCCCATGAGACAATGCCGGGAGAAACGTGGAATTCAGATGTTCGAAGATTAGATGTCATCTCTGAAACAGATGGTCATGTTGCCGTACTCTATTGCGATCTGTTTTCCCGTCCCGGAAAGTCTCCAAATCCTGCACATTTTACACTTCGCTGTTCTCGAGAGATTACGACAGCAGAGCTTGAAGAAGCTTCGACATTATCTGAAAATGATCTATTTAAGAGCGATGCAGAAGCTGCCAACGATGGTATGGCTACTTCAAGATCTTCAGGGGTACTAAAGCAATTGCCAACCATAGCCCTCATCTGTGACTTCGTCACAATATCTGGAAAGTCTTCCCGCCCAGCACTTCTCAGGTTCAGCGAGGTACAAACGCTCTTCCATGAGATGGGCCATGCCATCCATTCTATTCTAGGGCGAACGTCAATGCAGAATGTTTCAGGAACACGTTGTGCTACCGACTTCGCAGAGTTGCCTTCAGTCCTTATGGAACACTTTGCAGCAGATCCATCTGTACTTTCACTATTTGCGCGCCATTACGAAACTGATCAACCGCTCCCATATGAGATGGTAGCCGAGAAACTGGCATCAGACAAGCGTTTCGAAGGGTCTGATACAGAAAATCAGATAATCCTTTCTATGCTCGATTTGGCTTATCATTCTGATTTGCCGCTATCTTCATCTTTCAATTCAACAGAAGTATACCATTCTTTACAACATAATCATGGTGCTCTTCCTGTTGATCCTCCCGGAACGTGCTGGCAAGGGTTCTTCGGCCATCTATTTGGATACGGTAGTAGTTATTACAGTTATTTATTCGATAGAGTTCTGGCGAGGAGAATTTGGCAAGTGGTATTCCAAGGTGGAGAAGCTGGTGGTAGCGTTCGCAGAGACAATGGTGAGAAGATGAAAGAGGAAGTTCTGAAATGGGGTGGCGGTAGAGATCCTTGGAAATGTCTGGCTGGTGTACTTAATGATGGGCGAGTTGAAAATGGAGACGAGAAGGCTATGGCTATCGTGGGTAGCTGGGGAGTGAAGGAATAAAGTGAATGTGCTCATATCACTATAGACTCTAAACACTATCTTATATATATATATACCCTTAAGGTCAGACATGATTTTTCTGAAACTTTCTTTACACATTAAACCGAGTCCATTTGGAGTATGAGATTGATCACTCCCACGTGTCTATAAATGTGAAAGCGTAAGTTGGATAAATTTGGAGGTTGGAGACGAGTTTTTACACAAAAAACTACAACACTTCCGATATGCATATTTTTCACAAATTCCAAAGGGTACAATGTGATCCCCACCACATCCTGTCATATGCGAAACATAAACGTTGTAGGGCATCATCCCCGCCGATGATTGTCAAAACGACAAATCGCTTCGTTAGTTATGCCATATGCTAATCATCATATCCTGTAAGCATATTGAATACGTGGCTATCGACTTACTCACTCCCGACGATTCTGGGAGTGTAATATGGTGCCAATGCCCTTGTGTGCTAGGGATCTGTGCTAGGGATGTGTGCCAAGGATCTACAGTAGGTATACTATATTATTAGCGCCCTCTTCGCGAACAAGATAATAGGTAGAAAAGAAGCCTGAGTCAGAGTATGCGAATGAACGAATCTTGATAGGCTTCCTATTAATATTCCAATTAGCAGTGTTGTAATCAGTAATTTCACTATTTTGTATACGTCCTACTTCAGTGGTACGTATAGCATATTTTGAAAGATATTGGGATATGTGATATTAGATTCTATATTACTGCAATATCACTAGTAGGATATTGAAATACGGAATATGATTGGATTTAGGTTATATTGTTAGATTATGATATATTTTGGAGCTAATATTTGAGGAATGTAGGTAAGGAATGGAATGTAGAGATGTTTTGGATTTTCTTGTATTTGTTTTCCATATTTGGGTATATTATTAATGTTACTATTTTGGATCAATATGTATATCTGAGTATTACAGAATTTTATACGTATTGCTGTGAGTGGTATAGCCTCGATATCAGCCACCGTTTTACACTGGCAATTAGTCTTGACTTTTCGAATAATTATGGTTCATATCTCAAGTTCATCATATTAAATGAGTTCACTGTTTCAGATAGATTCAATGTTTCAGCTAAATGCAATGTACAAAATGAATCAAAGATCAAATCTTCTTTATCGTCGGGCTGCAATTTGAATGATCGGAACTTCTAAATCGGGTGTTTCCAGAATTTGGACTTGGACCTACTGATGAAGAGGTGCAGGTGATAGATAATAGTCTTACAATACTACCAGTCATTTTTTATATTATGCTCTTGACGAGAAGACAATGTAATCTCACTTCACTGTTGCACTTTTCTTCGACCCGGGCCAAATAGCCACCCCTTCTAGTCTTTCTCGACTACTTTTTTCTTGGTAGCCTAGTACGACTTTCCTTTGTCAAATACCTTTTGAAACAATCAAACTACTCTTCTAGTATACCCGCCTAATCGTCCTGACGTAGATACAGCTTTTGAAAACTTAAAAGCTCCATTTAGTCCACCTTAGTAGCCTTCCTTGACTTGAAGTGTTGAAGTGTTGTAGAGAAGACAACCGGGTAGCTTCAAGACAAGCGATCCCCATAGCATGAAAAACTCACTTGGCAGCTTCCAGAATCTAATCCTGTTCTTCTGTTTCATCATTTAAACAGAATCCTTTGGTTACGGGAGATCAATTCCACGTCTGTGAGAGATGTTAATGATGTGAGTATTGTGTGCGCAAAGTTGGAAAATTCTCAAGTTCGCTTTCTGGTCATTTTTCGGATCCTGGCATGATTTGGCGGTGTCTCTATTGATCCAGCAGTCCTATATATTCCAACTATTTGAGTTGGGTAGTGATTGCTAAATGTTGTATTGTATTGAACCCCCTGGCGATCAATCACACAATGAAGCAGGATTGATTGTCAGCGAAGTAATTACCTGGGATTCCGCAAAACAGCCTAGATATTATGGAATCTCAATTATAATTTGTGGATTGAGATAATATGGCTGAACGTCGACTGTTGCACAACAGGTGCCGCGATCAAAACCTTAGATCAAGTTTCTTCAGGTTGCTTTACTGTATTGTGGTGTCAAAAACCTTGAGAACACCTGTGTTTACCCAATCCAGGTTAGAAGTCCTTGGATCTATGGCTAACGCCCTTTTTCCATGCCCATTTCGAATAACAAAATAGTTCGTGGGTCCATCTGAGCCTCACTAGCCTCCATAAAGTCGACACTATGCAGCCAACGTGCTCCCATAATATGAAGCGCGATCAAAAGCAACATCTGTAACGACAGAGTCTTAGAATAATCCAGTTTTTCCTTCATGATGTGTCTGATCCTAAGTTTGCAACCTTTATCTGGTCCTGGTTCTCCAGATCTGACCTCGTTATGCTCATGTACGACTTTTGAAAATAAACAATATCTGATGTGTAAACAGAAGTCAAATTTGGCAGGTACCAGAACTTCAATAGTATAGAAGTTCAAGAGCACTAATAATTTTACCGACTTCTGGATACGTAAAGGGTTTGCGGGTAATGCAAACAGCCTTCACAAAACGGAAGCCCTAGTCGTATACCTAGTTTATAGATTGGGTTCATTTGGGTAACATGAAGCGAGGTTATAACTTATACTCGGAAACTGGATAGTAGCCCATCTAGAGCTGATAAAGCAAATTCTCGAATTCGTGGAACTCGATCAGTGATGAGTCTCTGCCCGAGCGAGCAATTGAAGTATACTTACAGAGACCATCTTCCCAAGCCACTTAGATATCTCATGAGCCAGAGTCCTAACACACCATTCTTAAAGATAGCCAGATCATCTCAGTGGCTCTTCGTCGGCACCTCTTTGTTTTCAGTTGGAATGATGCAAAGTTGTTCATTGTTGTTACATGTCTTTTCGCCGTTTGTCTTGCGGAACTCCGTACTGTCAAGTTCACGGATGTACAAACTTCTCACAGAAGCAACACGCTGTGAGTTTCCAATGTTCGTTTAAAGGAAACATTATAACAAATATCCGGAGTACTTTTACTGTACCTATCAAAACTACAAGACTTGTGATGTACAAGCGGCATGGAAAGTTGTACATCCACTTCGAAGGCTCTTCAAAGCGAAATTGGACACTAACTTCTAGGATATAAGATGGATTGAAGCTAGTTTCTCCACGCTTTGCTATAGACATCAAAAATAATGATATTTTCCGTTGAATTCTTCTCATACAGTGTTGGGGATCAATATGGAAGATGCGACTCTAGCCTAGTCGATTAGTATATAGCTTTAGCTTCACCTCACATCATAATAATAAGGACACCATTCTTCATACCTACAACCTGAACCCTTCAACGGTATTCTGTGGATGGCATGATTTCAGATGCTGGCCTGTGAATGTCCAATCCTAGCTTGGATATTGAGATGACGCTTCTGGCAAATTTACAAGATTTGTGTCTCGTTTGTCCGATTCTAGTTTTAGACTCATAAAAGGAGATAGTCTTTTCTCACAAATCTACCTGGACTGTGTTTCGATAATCTGTACTAAACTTACTAATTTTGAAGACATTGATTGCGGCGACTTGTATTACACCGCTGCTACTTGCGGTATTTAGTCAGCAGAATAGATGGCAGAACAGACGGCAGAATATAATGTGGGCGGTGTAATAGAACTTTTCTAAGCTGTGTGAATTGATATCGACGTCGAAAGCCATCAAACCCCCTTCCGAATCCTACCAATAATGTTGTTTAAACTGACGACAATACTTAAGTATATTGAGTAGTTGGTGTGTTATTTGTGGAATGCTTCGAAAAGAGCCATGCATCATTGGTCGACATTCAAAGATATGGAATCAAACATCTAGGATGCAACCAATTCGGATGGACATAATGCAATAACCACTTTCTGCAAGTGGAGACTGATTCGTAGCTACGCATGAAGTCATGAAGTGTACCGGAAACCGTTTCCACGAATCAATTGAAGTATTTCATTGGTTGGCGACATACCAAAAACGGGGGTGAAGGTGGGGGGATGAAGGTGAATGCTGCACCGGTATTATATCTTCATTCTCTGCTCTCTGCTCTCAAAATAATATTATTTTCTGTTGTTACCTCAAGTATATCAGCTAAGATGGGAGTTCTCACTGCGATATCTCAGATCAACCTGTTGATGTGTGTGTATGCGATTATTGCATACACACTCACTTTGGCCATATATAGACTATATTTCAGTCCTCTATCTGCTTTCCCTGGTCCCAAACTGACAGCGGCGACTAAATGGTACGAGATATACCACCAACTTGTAAAAGGTGGACAGTTCTTTCGAAAACTTCCTGAATGGCACGAGAAATATGGTTTGTCCGCTGATCCAATTTCGGTTCTGTACTAAAACTTGATAGGCCCTATTGTCCGCATAAATCCTTCCGAACTCCATATCAGCGATCCTGAGTTCTATGACACAATTTACACCACCGACAGACGCGACAAGATTCCCCTTCATTCGTCTCTACCCACGGTTCCGTCCTCGGGTCAATCCACAATAGATCACTTCCTTCATCGACGACGACGTGCGGCTCTCAATCCTTTCTTTTCTAAGCCCAATATTCAGAAATTCGTTCCTTTCATACAATCTCGAGTCGATATCTTGATCAATCGATTCAATAATGAATATAAAGGCACCGGCAAAGTACTGAATCTTGGAGATGTGTTTTCCTGCTATACGACAGATGTGGTGATGGAGTGTAGCTTTGGGAACAATTATGGATTTTGTGAGAGAGAAGGGTTTACGTCAGACTTCATGGTGGCCGTGGCCGGCTTATTACACGTGATGCACTGGACGGAGAATTTTCCATCTTTGGCATGGATTATGAACTTGGTGATTGCTTTGCCACATGGGATTCTGAAGAGAATTGTTCCAGGGAAGTCGAAGCCCGTTTTGGATTGGCTTGAGGTAATGTTAATGTCACAGACCCAAGACGTGGTTGATGCTGACCAAAAATAGGATCTTAGGGTTGAATTGAGAGCGGTAATGTATGGAATGAAGGAGAAGAATGATACTTCACGCTCGACGATATTCCACGAGATCATGATGTCCGATCTTCCTCTTGAAGAGAAAACTGAGAAAAGACTTCATGAAGAAGCACAAGTGATTGTTGGTGCCGGGGTAGAGACGACAAAGTGGACCTTGACTGTCGCCATGTTCCATCTCCTGGACAAACCAGAGCTTCTTGCTAAGCTACGAGCGGAAATCCTTACAGTGTTTCCAGATCTGCTCTCCCCTCCGTCGTTGTCAACACTCGAGAAATTGCCGTATTTGACCGCAGTTGGACAAGAAGGTAATTTGAACACCGAGTTCGTTAGATATTGTACCTATCCACTGACATAGTCGGGTTAAATAGCACTTCGTCTTTCCATGGGAACAGTTTCAAACCTTCCACGTCTAGCACATAAACCGCTCCCATACACTGATCCAACAACAGGACACACCTACATAATTCCAGCTCGTACTCCATTATCTTGTGCCACACACTTAATTCACCACAACGAATCAATTTTCCCATCTTGTCATTCTTTTATCCCAGAACGATGGCTTTCAGATCCAATCACTGGGCTACCACCAAAAGTCAAAGTTGCCTCAGGAGAAGAAAAGTTGTTGTCGAAATATCTAGTCAGCTTCTCAAAGGGTAGCAGGCAATGCTTAGGGATGAATCTAGCGTATGCGGAGCTCTATATCGCACTTGCGAATTTAGTAAGAAGATGCGAATTCGAATTGTGGGAAACAAAACAGGATGCTGTGGAATTATGGTCTGAATATGTTGTTAATGTTCCCAAACCGGGTACTGGAGTCAGAGTAAAAGTTCTCTGATGATCTGAAAGGAATTGAATATTTAAATAAGTATATTTGGAATACCAATAACAGGCCACATAAAATTCTCGCACTGAATAGGGATGTTTTGTGCCTAGATACATCTGAGGCAAGAGAGATTCTGTAAGGTAATCATCCTAGCTTGGGAGATATCAATTTCACGATGTATATCCTGCCGGTATACCGAATTACAGGTTTCAAAGAAACTTTAGTTCTCTGTACGTTCGGATTCTCTGTGTTCATGTACTTCGTATTCAATTAAGAAGAGATTTCATGTTGCTTCATAGTTCCACAGCATGGCGCTACTGTAAATATGCCTGAAACTTCGGCTTCATGTGCTATTCCACTGCGTTTCCTCTGTCAAGATTGAGTGTGTTGTCAATTGGGATTGGATTGGATTGAAGACGACTTCTCAATAAAATCTTCAGGATTCAATCTATCAATACCAAACCATTTCACAGCAACTTAAGCGATCAAAACTATACCCTACCCACACTTGCCCCCCCCCTCCCCCCCGCCGCCCCAAATCCAAGATATCGCCTCATTAACCCCCAAAGCCCACTAACAACACTTTAAGCATTTACTAAGCAAAACCTAAACCAGAACAAGGTCTAGGCACCCCAACTATCCATCTACCGCGCTGAAGTCTTGGCCATAAAGACTAACTCCAGCTTATTATTTACACACTTGATTATCTAGCTCGCCATGCGAACTTAGATCTACAGAATAGTTATGTTATACAGTACGGTAGCTCAGTTTACTATCATTTCTTTCACGTGTCCTTAATCATTTCTTTTTTTCTCCTTATATATACTGTGTTCAATTTGTTTCCCTACCTTTATCGCTGTTCATTCATTTGTGTGTAATATCTATTCTCTCTCACTGTGTATACATTTACGGATGAAAAAAAAAACGGAAAGCAATTTATACAAGACCAAGACAATGTACCAACACATATACAGCACCATGTCGCAAACACTCTCCATCATCGCGATTCTCCTCACGCTTCTATCCCTCACCCCCCTCACATTCGCTCAAACTGAAACAACCTCCGCGATCTCATCCACCACAGCTCAATGACAACCATCGAATTCCAAAAAGATACCGCTATTCATTTTGTCTAATTTTGTATGACTCGTAAGGATTGTGCCCCGATGTATTGATGTGTTGTATGAATTGAGATTATTGTTGGATTAAAGAGACGGGAAGGAGAGGAGAAGTGCAAGAGAGATATGTAAACGAGCCTTTTACCTTTCTTGGGATTTGGTTATCATGTGACGTATCGTAATGTAAATACTAGTATCACTATCCTATCTCCAAGCCAACTCTTCTTAGATATCCTGAAGATATTCAAGCAGAAGGTGAAAAGTCTTTGTGGTAAACGCTGGAGAGGTTTGGAAGACTCATCTAGATTATATAATAACACGAACGGAAACTCATTATTCCGCAGTCGCTCCGTTGTAAGTTGGCGCACCGGGGATAGTGCCACAGTAGCCACGCGAACCCCCCTTTTGTCTGATCAATTTGATCCAACATCATAATGATCAACCCATTAAACATAGTCAATAATGCACTTCACAACCCTATAGTTCGCTCCAAAATTAGATACTATCTCAAATCTAGGTAGCTTCATCGATTAGATCTATCAACCATACATATCATCAACCTCCTTCAGTTAGTATTCTCCCTCTCCCTTACTACTACCCACACCATTCAAACCTTCCCCCAACAATATCTAATCACACTACTATTCCCTCCCTTAACCTCACCCTTATCCCAAACACAATCCCTTCCACAGCCTCTAATCGGCTTTGGAACATGGAATCTAAACATTTCCCCTGAAAACATTATCGAAGCCGTCGCCTACACAATTGAAATTGGATATCGTCAGATTGATTGTGCAGCTGCGTATAACAATGAAGTGGATGTAGAACGGGGGATTAAAAAGGGGTTAAATAGGGCGGGATTGAAGAGAAAGGATATCTGGGTCACGAGTAAGCTTTGGAATGATCGGTATATTACTCTTTAACTCAGATTCAGGAAATTGATTACAAGAAATTTATTAGAAAACTAATATTTTGGTAAAAATAGTTATGGAGATTATGAGAATATGGAAAAGGGATTAAATCAGACTCTCAAAGATCTTAGACTTGAGTATCTGGATTTATATCTCATACACTAGCCTATTGGATTCTCCCCCGACAGATCTAAAGTACTTGATTATATACAAGTCCGTCCTTTCATATTTTCTCCGAATTTCTTGCCCAACTAATACCAAACAAATCTACAAATCTCTAATCTCTCTCCCCAAAAACTATGTTCTCAGTATTGGTGTATCTAACTTCTCCCCCCTCCAACTCAAAAATGTTGTTTCTATTAGTATCATATCTTATACACATCAAATAGAACTCTATTCCTATTTACAGTAATCTGCTTAGGTTACTACTCACAAAGCCCTTAGAATAAAAATAATAGCTTATTCTCCTTTGGGAAATACTAATCCTACTTATTACTCATCTTTATCCCTATCTATATTCATAAAAATGAACGAAGAAATGAACGAAGACAGAGAAACCGAAAAAGAAGAAACCAAAGAAAGAAAAAAAGCACCACCTCTACTCCAGAACAAAATTCTCCAAGAGATAGCCAACAGGAGAAATTGTACCCCAGCTCAAGTGGCACTAAAATGGAATATGAATAGGGGAATTAGTGTGATACCTAAGAGCAGTTATAAAAGTTGGATTGCAGAGAATTTGCAAGCGGTGACGTGTCAATTGACACATACAGATTTGACAAAGTTGAGGTTTGTAGGGAGGAAATGGATGAGTAGATTTAATAATCCCGGAAATGATTGGAGGGTTAGGCTTTTTGAGGGACTGGATAGAGTGTGAGGAATAATAGAAGAGATTGTCATTTGGCAGTAGGGATTCGAAGAGTGTTTCTGGTATAAATGGGATTCAAAAGTCGAAAGGTTTCCAGGGACTCCGAAAGACTTCCGACATGAAGATTGCTATGGATGTGACTGAGCAATCGGCATGATCATTTTGGTTTTGGATTATCTGTGATGAAGGAGGTATTAATGATAAGGAAGGTGTTAACCAACAATACTTCATCTCAAGACGATACGAGTATGATATGGGTTATTCGTGATGTGGGAAGTATTTACGATATCTCAAGATTTCTCAACAGGGTATTAGCAATTTGAAGAAAACTTCGAATGCTAGTACGCGGTTACTTGACCGTGTATTGATAGATACTGATACGCGTATGGGCGACGATTAGAATACGAGAATACGAGAATACGAGAATACGAGAATACGAGAATACGAGAATACGATAATATGAATGCGCAAACTTGAACCCACTTTTTACTCCGCAATATCCTTCGGTATTCATTCGTGGCATATTTTCCCCGCTCAATAGGGAATGGCTTACCCTCCAGCTACCTACCAAATCGATGCATGATTACTGGAGTAAGATAACCTTCGCAAGATTGTTTATGCATATGCAGGATTTAGTGATTTAGCAGCTAGTTAGTATGTATATGGGTAAGGGGTTCAGATCAGAGGCTTTTCGGAATCGATTAATAATCAAAATTTCAATCTCATTCTGAATCCCCTCATATGATAATTTGTATTTTGTATCGAGCAACGAATAATAATATTTTGATTAATTTCTTTTCATATAGGTTTATTAGATGATGGAGGTATATTGAATAATAAGTTTCAGGTTCAATTAATAAATGGTTATTGAATTATAATTATTTAATGGTTATAGTAGTAAATGACTTCCATTCAGAAGTTGATATCACGGGATCCTAATAGCTAAATCACTAAACCCTGCATATAACCCATGTATACGCCGTATACATTCGCAAAATCACCGTATACTATCGTAACGGTAATTCGACTCCATAAATTCGTTGTCAATGGAAGATTGAAGGATCAATTTATATTGCCTTGCAAAGTGATCGATATCTTGGCTCCGGCTCCCTCTTTCTCATGTATGACTGCTGCTGCGAAAGATTAATATATATATATAAATATAATCATTATCAACTATCCATCATCAAGGAAAATATCTACTCATCATTCTCGCATCTTTTCGATTCACAACCACTTTACATACACAATGAACAATACAATGAACAATACTTGCGATATCTCTACATTCCCCTATCCACACCTACCCGGCGCATCATTCCTCCATGGAACAGCGGTACCCGTAGTAAACTACACAACCACCACTACTCAAATCGACTCGCATTTCGCCACAAACATCACTTCACTTGACTTTTGTAATATAACACTTACATATACACATCCGGGTCAAAACGACAGCATCAACGTAAAAATATACCTACCCTCTTTCTCAACCTGGAACGGACGATTTATGGGAACAGGCGGCGGGGGATTTGTCGCCGGAGGTTTAGACCCCTCTATTGTCATTGCCGTATCCGAAGGATATGCCGCCGCTACCACAGATGGCGGGCATAGTGATGACCTAAGCATGGATTCCTCTGTAATCTCTGACTGGGCTCTTATATCCCCCGGAAACATAAATCTGTATCTCCTCCAAGATCTCGCTTCCGTATCCTTGAATGATATGGCGATCGTTGGAAAAGCCATCACCGCTTCGTATTATGGAAAGGAACCGGATTATTCATATTGGAATGGATGTTCGCAAGGAGGAAGACAGGGTATGATGATGGCGCAGAGATATCCTGAGGCATATAATGGTATATTGGCTGCGGCGCCTGCAATCAATTGGTCTCAGTTTCTGGTGGCGGATTATTGGCCTTCGTTTGTTATGTACATGTTGGGTATATATCCGAGTATGTGCGAACTGGACGGGATTACTGCTGCGGCAATCGCGGCTTGTGATGGGCTGGATGGAGTTATAGATGGGATAATGAGTGCGCCGGGTCTATGCACTTTTCAAGCAAACGAAACGGTTGGAAGGAACGTGACTTGTGCAGATGAAAGCTCTGTGTATATTTCCGACGGAGCTGCGATAATTGCGCAAGCGGCGTGGGATGGCCCGACGTCAGATGATGGGTCGTTCCTCTGGTATGGTTTGAATCCTTCCAGTCCGCTCAGTATTCCGTTCAGTATCGGTATCGCTATGACAACTTGTACATCGCCCAATACCAATTGTACAGCGACTCCCTATCCTCTCGCTTTGGATTGGATTACTCTGTTCGTTCTCAAAAACGCTAGTTTTCCCCTGGAAAATATGACGCGCAAGGAATACACCCGCATATTCCATTCCTCAATCCAGGAATTCGCATCGATAATCGGAACTTCCGACACGGATCTAAGCGCATACAAAGAAACAGGGGGAAAAATCATCAGTTGGCATGGATTAGCAGATTTTCTAATCTCCCCAAATGGTACGTTAGACTATTATAGCAAAGTACAGGAAAGAGATGCGAATGTGAGGGATTTTTATAGATTCTTTGAGGCGCCGGGCGTACAGCATTGTGGGGATGGAAATGGACCGTTTCCGGAGGCTGCATTGGGAGCTTTGGTATCGTGGGTAGAGAAGGGGATTGCACCAAATGTTTTGGCGGCGAAAAGCTTGCCGGGAGTGGATGGGAGTGTGGTGGAGAGAAATTTGTGCGTTTGGCCGTTGGTGGCAGCTTATTTGGGAGGGGATCCTATGGTTGCGAGTTCGTTTGAGTGTAGAGAGTCGTTTTGATTTGTTTGTTTGTTGAGGTTGGGTTGGGTTATCAGGTGTGAGGTGTGAGGTGTGAGGTGTGAGTTGTGTTTGAGTGTAGATTTTCGTTTCGTTTTAATTTGTTGTGGGTTGGGATTGGCTTCTGGCTGTGAGTTGTTAGTTGTTGTTGTTGTTCCTGGGTGTCACCTGATATTAACTTTCTCTTAACATCGGTTTTTCTTCTCCTGAGATTCATCTCCAGAATCATTATAATATAAAGCATCTTTAGTCTTATTCTTCAATTGATTATATTTATCAATTTTTCAATTTCAGAATTATAATTACCTAAGGATATATTTCCTTTGTTTTGGTTTTTTTTCATATATTTTGATACTTAATACCAGATTTTTCCTTTTATCTTTTAATTATCGAAATAATATTCAAACAATGTAAATTAAAGAAAAAGATATATTCTTCTAATTCAACACTCTCCTTTCTGATTTACTCGAATATTGAATATTTACTTCAATAAATAGATTTATATTAATAATCTATAATAACTCTCATTTCTAAAATTATATTATTTCAAAGATTATTAACGAAACCTGGAATAAAAGGAATTAAAATAATAATTCGAAATTTTCTATCTTTTTTTTCAGTTTTGATTATTGGAAGTGCAGTCTAGCCCGGTCATATAAGGTTACGTGATACAGTTCAGAAGCTGAACTCGAAGAACAGAAGCACTGTTTACTTATCTCAGAACGCATATTACTTATAATCTTTCTCATTTCCTATCAAAAATGTTATAATTATAGTATATCAAGAAAACAAACACAATAATTCTAGACAATATGATTCTCCTACTGAGTATTTGCTGTAAGGTAGAGACGTTGAAGGAAAGGAAACGCACTTCACAAACCTCAATCATCAACAATTGGAAAGAAATGAAGAATCGATCAATCATTGGGCACTTGCCGGTGTATACGAGCTTGCTACACTGAACAATTGGCCACAGAGAGCCTGTACGGCTGTGCCAGAACTTCCATCGGAGACCTGGCATCTACTTGATGTATATTTTTCTTATACTCATTGCTGGCTACCCATTGTAGAGAAGCACGATTTACTACGAATTTCGTATCAATATTCTCAAATAAGAGATAGTGGAACGGAGGGTTTCAGTGGTGACCATGCACTTTTATGGGCTGCAATAGCTTATGCTAAGTTTCAACATAGAGCAATAAACAACATACCTCATGCTGTGGGGCTGGTATCGCAAGATGTCTGGACGGCCGAAAGAATGTATACACACGCAAGAGCTCTTATCCCGAACGAAGAAGGAAACCTAGATCTTGGCCATGTGCAGGCTTTACTAATATTGACTCTTACAAATCTTGGCCTGGGGCATTTTAACAGGGCTTGGATTCTTGTTGGACAAGCTGTCAGAATTGCCATCGAGCTTGGTCTTGAGAAATCCTCAGCCGAGGACCTAAAGTCCTCGAAGCATAGCTGTAGCAACAATAGTACCAAGCGCATCATCATACATCTATCTAGGCTGCTACAACGAAACTCAACATACGAATACCACGCAGGGATTAAGAGCTTTGAATGGTGGTGTTGCGCAGGCGCTCGATACCATGACTGTACCGCTTTGCATGGCTTTTTGTAAGGCCAATTCGTACATGTATGCTGGGATTGAATATACCAGGTTTGCTGCCCATTAAACCCCCGGTCCTATTTATCCAATCTATCCAATTTATCCAGCATAGATTCCCTCATCCCACACCAAGATTAAAATTAAGAAGGGGAAAGGGAAACTAATAAGATGAGTAGAGAATGCTACTGCGCGCCCTACCTCTCAGCCTTTCCCTCCAAAGTCGACGACTCGAAATGCAATCTTGGGTGCAAAGGAAACGAGAGCCAGATATGTGGGGGCTCGTGGACGATCTCGATGTATCAAAGGGATGGGAGTGAGAAGGGGGGTGCGGCGGGTGTGGGTGTGGGGAGAGGGGGGTTGGGTGGGAAAAAGGCGATGCTGGCGTTGGGGGTGGCGTTTGGTGCGTTGTTGGTTTTGTGTTGAGGGGGTTTGGGAGGGGGGTAGGTTCGTTGGGGGAAAGGAGGAGATGAGGAGGAAATGGGAGTGGGGATGGATATGGAAGGATAGATTACATAATATGGATGGATATACTCGAGTAATGGCAAGGATATAATGGGAATGCTATATATGAGACCAGAGACTTTGGACAGATAGAAAGGAAAACGGAGTTCAGATCTTGGGGGCACCATGTACTGTTCAACTAGGTTATCAAAAGATTCGACATAATAGATTATAATCATCATAAATTACAGATAGATAGTTGGTAGGTATCAATAATAAACAGAAAAAGAAAAAGAAAACTTTTCATAACGTTGTCCAGAGTGCTTTTGAGCTTTGCATATCTACAGTTTGATGTTTTAATATTTTCTGTATGAATAACGCGCTATTCCGTAGGTATTACATGGCAGATTACCGTGTATAAGACGAGTGAACTTGGGATTTGAAATCTTCAACTTTACATCGAACAACGTATTGAGCATTCCGAAGCCACATCAAGCGGGCAAATTGTGATAATTATGCAGACGTATAGAGCTAGACCCCCATGATCCCCTAGATATTCAGTCTACCGAGTCCTCTTTCCTTAACCGCTTCCTGAACCTTACCTATTACATCCCCATAAGCTTTCTCCCAAAGTTTCTTTCCCTTCCCCACAAATTCACTATCATCCATCAACCACTCCAACCACTTCACAATCCCCACCACTTTTGCCATATCCCTCTCATCCAGAATAACTCTCTTCAAATATCTCTCCATAGCAGCTACATCATCCGGATGCGGACCTTCACGCTCAAATTCCCGATACCAAATTGTGAGCGTCTCCCGCAGCTCTTCTAGCGTGCTTAATTCCTGCGTTGTGAATGTGGGTTTGATAGGTTTGGGAGGGAGGCGAATTCGCCGTGGTCCTAGTGGTGGTGTATCTGGTTTCTTTACTTTCTTAACAGTGGATGTCATGAGACCGCCGCGTTTTTGTAGGCGTTTTCGTCGATGTTCGGCAATGATCTCTTCGCGCATGTCGTCTGGTAATGCGGCGAGGAATTCAGGGTCAAGGATTTCGGCATCTTGAGTGTGGTCAATGGAGTCTTCTCGTGCGCGAGGATTCGAGACGAACTTTGATTGGAGTGGACCACTGGGTGGTTCGGGTTTGATCCTAGGTCCAGGAGGTCGTCCACGTCCGCGTTTCTTGATAGGTGTTGGAGGCTTTTTGCCAGTGATGGTTCTGTTCTTGCGAGGTGACTGCGGGAGAACACTCTGCACGCCTGGAGCAGAGTTGACCACTTGTGGTTTGTAATTTGCTAAGATTTCTGCCTTCATTTCTTCGGGTAGTGCGTCGAACACATCGGGATCGAGTTGTGAAGGCATATGGAAGGGTTTAGGTTTCGCTGGGCTCTCGGATTGTGATTCTTTCAAGGCTGTGATAGGTGTTTGTTCCCTTGAGACGGGTAGACTCTTACTCTGAGCCATTAATCTGGATCTGATATCTTGAGGGAGTTCTTTTAAAACTTCAGGGTCGATTTGAGACGGTATAATGAATTGAGTCCCAGTCAAGTTGAGCTTCCTAGCACTCTGGTCACCAGCATTGGTTCTTGCAATGAAAGTTGCCGGATGAGCTGGAGTTGGTTTGGCTTTCATCGGGCTACTTTCATCAATAGGATCTTCAGTTGATATTGATTTCGCGATTGATTTCGGTTTCGTTGGTATCACGGAGTCAATGATATCTTCCGAAAGGCGCTTCGCAGAGAGTGTATGTGGAGTTGTTCTTCGCTTCGTTGGAGTCTCCGGATCATCAACAATGGAATCCTCGACGGTTTGCTTGGTTGACTTTGACGTCACAGGAACGCCAAATTTAATCTTTCTTTGACTTCCATCAAATAATGCACCACTCGTTAACTTGTGAGGTTCAAGTTTGGTCATTTGGACACCAAGTCCACGTAGCTCTCCAGGAGAAAAGCCATAACCTCGGAGAACTGAAATTGCTTCTCGTCCAATGATCTCGGCGTCATTCGTAGCCACTCCAAGGACTATGCTCTTGTTGAAAGTATCGCAATTACCATGGCCAAGGAATTTGGGTGGGTCAAGGGGTGCATCGGCAGCTTTCCTCATTATTTTCATGGTTATTTGCCTTCCCTTTACTCTTTGCTCGAGTAGTCGACGCTGTAATTCAATGCATAGATTTTGAACAAATTCTTCAGCTTCGGTCTGTGAAATGAAACGGATACCCCAATTTACTTCGGCCGAGACAGATTTTCGAATAACTTGCTCTCCAACCTCTGATTTGTCGATGCCCCTAGAATAGTCCCATATCTTTTCTCCCGTTTTGGGTCCTAGCACGGTCATCAGGCGATCCTTGGATAGTTGTCGCACATCTTTCACATACTTCACACCAATGTCTTCCAGCTTTCCACCAATACTGTAGGCAACACCGGGAAGATTCTGTACACCGAGATCACCTACGAAGTCCAAAACTTCTTCAGGTTTGATCTGATGCTGGCCAGCCGGTTTAGCTTTTCGAAGGGCAACTTTCGCGAGTAAGATATTTCCTCCGATTCCAACAGATACATTACAACCCGTCTTCTCCTTGATAAGTTCCCGGAGTGCGTGTCCAATCACATCAGCTTTCTCCTGTTCTCTCCGAATACTACCTTCTCGAATTTCAACCCCGTCAGTTCCAGCAGCTTGTAAGCACAAAGAACTAATATCAACAAGTGCTTCATCAACACTGACACTTTGTACGATGCCACCAACATCCAGAATGGCTTCGTAGAATGCCTTACTAGCTTCTTCGTAGGCGGGAAAATCGTATGGCAAGACTTTGATGTCAGGACACAGTTTTATCGCATTCTTCATCCACATCCCATTTTTGACGCCAAATGCCCGAGCTGGATAATTACAACTAGCAATTTCAGATCCCGTTCCACTTCCATGAGCGACAACTGCAGGTACATCGATATATTCCGGTGCACTCTTGAGAGACACTGCACAAAAGAAACTATCAAAATCTACATGCATGATATATCTTCGCGAGCCAGGTTTCGTCTTCGCTAATTGCCTCTGAGAAGCAGACTTTTCCGACGCCATTTGCTGAAACTTTGATTTAAGATCTGCTTTCCAGGTGGACAAGTGATGTAGTCGAGACTCGGAGTAGTATTGTTTGATGAAGTCTGGGTTTGCGGTGGTAGATTTTCGCGTATGAGGATCTGCCAGTAAAATTGCGTTATGTTCCTCTGCTGTCACAACCTTCGCCTTTTTAGGGGGTCTGGCTGTCTCTTCATCATGTGATCTCTTCTTCATGTTCGTGAATAATTGTCGTTCAGTAGGCGCATGTTCAACTGGACGCGGCGTAGCTTCGTTGTGAGAACTCTTTCGGGTGTTGAGAATAACTTTTGGTTTGGTAGGAGTGATCTCAGTTGGACTTGATGAGACTTGGGGAGCAGGGGAGGCAGAGAGAGACTTTTTCATAAGAAAAGTATCCTCGGCTCTTTTGATAGAATTCAAGGCTGCTTTGCGAGTAGTAACGCCGGCGGCGTGTTTCAATGCTTCTTCTAAGGAAGATGTGACTTCAAAGCTTGCAGCTGAGCTCATAGGGTTTCCAACCGGTATCTGGTCGACTTCCTCGATGCTTTCTATCAATTGGTCGGCAGGTGATGGCGCGAAGACACCAGTATTGTGCGACATGATCTTTTGCACCTGCGAGCTCGGAAACTGAGGCCCATCATCGTCGTTAATATCCTTGGCGACATTTTTGACCTGACTCGTATACCAGCTTGCATTTGTTTGATCGCGATATCCTCTTTGCGGGGTGGTTGATTGACTAACAACTTTACCACCACTAAATCCTAGTAATCGTTGACCAACACCCTCATCCAGAACGCGATAAGAATCCCAAGGAAGACATTTTCCAGCCTTCACACTATCTACTATCCAAGCCGGCTTCACGATTCGATATCGTTTAAACTCAATGGCTTTCTTAGGGGTGAGAGTTGATGCGATAATATGAGTAACAGTGGTTTTCCCATCCAAGTATTGCATGAAACCACCTCCATGACTGACTATTAAGTGATGAAGATCATTCAAGGAAGGTTGTGTATATCCGTTGACATGTGCTACAATGCCACGAAAGATATTGGGGTTTCCGGTCGATGTGGAACGAACCTCTACATCAAGATTTTGCAACTTAAGTTTCTTGCGTCGGAAATAATCGGAGAAGCCTCCAAATTTTGATCCTTCATATTCATCACCACCTTCGCCTTGGAAAGTGTGCGATTCGATGCGCTTTCGAACAGATTTGGAATTCTTATCCAGGCGGCTACCCATTTTGCTGGCAGGGATTGTAAAACCTTCAGCAACCACATATACATATACATATACCGTTTCTTCCCGAGTCCATCTCCAAACCTGATGGAAATACAGATGAAAAAAGCTTCTACCAGCGGCTATTCGTAAGTCATAAGTCGTTAAATTGTAAGTCTTAAGTCACAAAGAATTGTGTCTGTGAGCAAGAAACAGATAAAGAAAAGAAGTAAGCAAGAAGCAGACACGACGAATTATCAGATCAGGCGCGTGACGCGAACGATCAGGGCATCACGTGATGCGGATAATATTTGCAAGGTTTCCCCGCACCAAAGTCAAAAGATTAAAAGGAAGCTGAAGACCTCCCGAAGTAAACACAACAAAAAAAACAATTAATGAAAGTCAAATGAATCAAAAATCCATCTCCTAGAAGGAACGGAACTTCAAATGTAAAAAGATGGAGGTTAAAGAGATGAAAGTCGAAGTGACAGTAGGTGTATTGCGACAATTGAAGAGAACATTAACAAGATTAACAAGATCGACAAGATCAACAAATAGATTGCATTTCTCCATTACTACTGGTACCTACCTACCTGTACCCAAACCTTCTTTTATTTCGTACCGCATTTAGTGTCTTGTCGTCGTCATTGAGACCAACTTCGAGAGTTTTAATCATATCTTCATTCCTTTCATCGATATCGCACAACTGCATTTAATTGTCCTTGAGATCAATTGCTAGAAATACTTACTTTATTGTGAATTCTTTTCATTCATTAACCTTCAATATGCACCCAAGGAATATGCCCAGAGCGACACACGAGAGGTCGCCACTCATCCAACATGAAGAGGCTGCTGATAGTAAACAAGTTAGTATTCTGTTGACCCATCGACATTTGTTGATTAATTTATATTTCAGTTATTACAATTTTCCGAGGACGACGATGAGAACCCTAGGAATTGGTCCAAATTGAAAAAACTGGGCAATATCGCTGTCATTGCTACTATGGCCAGTGTGTATTACGTGCTTCACAAGGGCTCAATATAATATTGACAAAAGATAGTTCTATCGCCACTGGCAAGTAGTATGTTTGCACCAGGTATTGACCAAATAGCGGAAGCATTGGATACGACGGCTCAGGCTGTTATTGCATGTCAAACTGGCTTCGTCATAATGCTTGGGATTGGACCGTGAGTATATCTACCGCCACTTCGTGATGATTATAATGCTTATATGGAAACATGATAGGCTTCTTCTCGCTCCTCTGTCTGAAACATTTGGTCGAAGGCCTGTGTACTTGGTCTGCTTCGGCATTTTTACCTTGCTTCAGATCCCAACGGCACTGAGTCCCAATATTGCTGTGCTCATCACATTCCGCTCCCTTGCGGGATTTTTTGGGAGTATTACCCCCTTCATTTGTAGACCTCCAGCATCGACTGACGCTCTGTAGGTGTGTCAATTGCGAATGGAGGTGGAACCATCTCAGACATGTACTTCCCAAGTGAAAGGGCGGGTGTTTTTGGATGGTACCTCCTTGGGCCTCTCCTTGGACCAACCATTGGTCCCTTACTTGGAGGCATCATCCTGCAATACCTAGAATGGCCATGGCTATTCTGGATTTTGCTCATGATTTGTGGTATTGTTTTCGCCGGTGTATATTTTCTTCTCCAAGAAACTTATGTCCCTGTTCTCCTCACGCATCGGAAGAAAGAACTCGAGGAAAGCTCAGAGGAAGAATATTATTTTGAAGGAGAAGATTCGAGGCCATTTTCATCGAAAGCCATACAAGCAGTGAACCGACCACTCAAAATCCTGTTTACCCAACCTATCGTCTTGATCATGTCCACATATCAAGCTCTTATTTTCGCCACAACCTACAGTCTATATACCCAGTTCTCACGTATTTACGGCGATGGTTATGGGTTTGATACTATTCAAGTAGGACTTGTATATCTTGCCCCAGGACTTGGTTCTCTTGCAGCAGTAAAATTCCTAGTTCCAAGAATAGACGATATTCGCAATTACCTTACACGCAAAAATAAGGGGGAACCAAAACCCGAGTTTCGTCTTCCCCTCGCAAATGTCGGCGCAGTTCTCATTCCTATCACACTATTCTCATTCGCTTGGACGGTTGAATACCACGTACACTGGGCTGTAACACTTGTTGCAACTTTCTTTTATGGTGTTGGACAGGTCGCCATCTTTAATACTGTGCAAAACTATTACATCGATAGCTTCGAGAAATATGCGGCAAGTGCCATCGCAGCTGGAGCATTTTTCAGAAGTCTCTTTGGGGGTGTCATTCCTCTGATCACTCCTAGCATCTTGGATAACATTGGAATTGGGTGGGGATTAAGCATTTTTGCATTTTTGAGTGTTGCAATCGCCCCAAGCCCTTTACTCTTTTATTATTATGGCGGGTCGTTGAGGAAGAGGTTCGCAATAGATCTAGATTGAGATGGGTCCTCACACCTTTGTGATCATTCAGAAAGGAAACATTGGATATTGCATGAATGGTGTCCGCCTTTTCGATATGAACAGGTACTTTACTGCCCCTGTAAACTAAAATTTATCCTAGTGGACAGAATTTGAGATTCGTGCCGAGCTTAGATGCCGCAGCGAGCGATTATATCTTAAAGGTTTAGAAGAGTTAGAATATCTTATGTTTACTGATCCTTTACTTTCCTACCAGGATTTAGTATTTGGAATATGGATATGGATATTGTATCAGTTATCTTGATATGGTACTGTAACGATGATGCGATTGGAAAGTTCGCCGGGAAAGTTCGCCGAATAGGATTCATATCGCGTCTCCGGGACGCACGGCACCTATTTCAACAGCCAACAGCATAGCATGTATTGTGTATTGCCAATATGTACATTTAGATACCACCACTATCGATGAGATTTTGGTTCACGATGAGTCAAAGTCCTAAGTCCTAACTTGAGGAAATGCCATTGTTTGTAATGCCGATTATAATTGCCGTAATATTTACGGGAGTGAAGACCTGCACATATTGTGGTATTGTGGGCCGGTCAAATCCTATCTCTTCTGGAGACCCCAATCCAAGATCAACGCTGTCAAACCAAATCTGGAGAATCGCCCTCGATATTCCCACAACAATTAATTCGACATTCGAATACGGTAGACCGCTCACATCAATTTATGTCAGCGTCGAACCATATCACATCCGCTCCTATGAAAACTTGGGGAATACTGGGTATGGTATCGACTTTAGTGTACGTACGCTAACATTGGTCTGACCTGAGGCTATGAGCGATTTGATGTTTCCGCGTTGTTCGACTTATTATATGTGACAGCACGGGACGTTCACATTGACGGGACATAGCAGTAACTAGAGTGGCCGCTTCGGACGATCTCAACTTTATATGGACTGACATCGGTGAAAGATATATGCGCACCAATAGGACATGTTCATTATTGTTGGGGGAATTCTCCGCACAAGATGCCCCATATGGAGCACTGGAGCAAGTATGTGGGGTACAAAGGTACTTACTTGAATACGAAGTTACTTATGTTGTATAAAGGTAAGTGAACTGCGATTTTGTAAAAAAAATTCTTGTTTCTCTTAAGGACGAAAGTTTTTCTGCCTCTTTACTGCATTCTCGGAAAGATGGTGCACTTTCCTAAGATTCAAAATGTGTATTTTTTGGCTTCTATCGCCACGGTTGGTGGGATGCTGTAAGTACTCACATTTTAAATACATAAAATTGATAAAGACTCTAACAAAATGCTTCTAGGTTTGGTTTCGACATTTCGTCCATGTCGGCCATTATTGGTACCCACCAATATATAGATTACTTTAACAATCCCCAAGGTGTTGTCCAAGGAGGTATCGGTTCCGCCCTAGCTGGTGGTTCAGTAATTGGTGCCATCATGGCCGGTCCAATATCCAACAAATACGGTCGTCGAGACTCGTTATTCTTCGCTTGTATTTGGTGGCTACTCGGTACAGCCCTCCAGGTTTCCTGTAATGGAATCGGTATGCTTATCGCTGGTCGTTTCATCAACGGTATCTGCGTAGGTATCACCTCGTCACAAGCACCCGTTTACCTTGCCGAGATCGCCAAGAAAGAAAACAGAGGATCCATTATCGTTATCCAGCAATGGGCTATTGAATGGGGTATCTTCATCATGTACTTTGTAGGATACGGATGTAGTTTTATCACAGCATCACCCACCGCCTCATTCCGTACCGCATGGGCCATGCAATTTATCCCCTGCATCGTCCTCATGGTTGGAATTCCTTTCCTTCCTCGATCACCCAGATGGCTCGCAAAAGTCGGACGCGAAAAGGAAGCAATTGCCATTCTGGCAGATATCCAAGCTGGTGGGAACACAAACGATCCATTGGTGATTGCCGAATGGGAGGAAATCACTACTATCCTCGCAGCAGAAAGAGAAGGCCAAAAGGGTTGGAGACGATTCTTCAAGAATGGCATGTGGAAACGTACTTTGGCAGGTACATCGGTCCAAGCTTGGCAGCAATTGAGTGGTGCAAATGTAATGACTTATTACGTGGTTTACATTTTCGAGATGGCAAGTTTGACGGGAAATATTGGACTGGTCTCTTCAGGAATTCAATATGCGATTTTCATCATAGGAACTGCGGCAACCTTTTTCTTCATCGATAAAACCGGTCGTCGTCCCTTACTGGTAAGCTTCTCAATATCATGGCATTCCTGGAAACGATATAGAACACATCCTAACTTGCAAATTTCTAGATCTACGGCGCACTAGGTATGGGTATCTGCATGTTCGTCGTCGGCGGCGTCCTCGGTACCTATGGAACCTACCTGCCAGACGGTCTCGACGGCAATCTCAGCGTGCGAGTCCAAGTATCCGGCTCTCCAGCCTACACCGTCATCGCCTTCTGCTATCTCCTCGTACTGCTCTACTCACTCACACTCGCGCCCATCGCCTGGGTCTACGCAGCCGAAGTCTGGTCTCTGGAAACGCGCGCCACAGGCATGGCACTCGCCACCATCGCCAACTGGCTCTTCAATTTCGCAATTGGTCTGTTCATTCCATCCGCCTTTCAAAATATTAGCTGGAAATTATTTATTATTTTTGGAGTGTTGTGTTTTGCAGCGGCGGTCCAGGCGTTCTTTACATATCCGGAAACGGCGGGGAAAACGTTGGAGGAGATTGAGGTGCTGTTTGGGAAGGGGGCAATGAGGCCGTGGAGGACGAGCCCTGGGGGGAGTCGGTTGGATGAGAGGGTTAGGGATGTGGTGGGGCTTGGGGGGAAGGGTGCGGTGATGGAGATGGAGATGGGGATTGGGGGTGAGAGGGAGGAGAGGGTGGAGTATGGGGGTGGAGGTGGGGTTTAGAGAGGGGGCGGGTATTGTGGGTTATGGTGTGTTATGCTATGCTATATTAGGGGTGTTTGAGGGTGGAACACCAATAGATTTGTTCAATTTATTTATAGACTAACGTTTTAGACTATTAGAATACTCTCAGAGTATAATTGAGTAGTTACTGAAATAAATTTAATTCCGATCCAATATTTAACTTTTATCCATCATGCGAAACGTCACTGATATCCTCTAGTCTCAAACCCCGACATTATGTTTCGCACCCACCAGAAAGCGAAGAAAGAAAAAAGAAAACATTCCTTGGCTAAATGAATATGATTAGGATTTGTTTTGGTATTATTATTACAGCATCTATTACTCGATCGAGTACATGGAAATTTATGGGAAATACCTTTTACTATTGGTAATTATATTGGTATTTTGGTAAGTCTTACCTTGGAAGTCGGAACTTGTATTTTCACTCTGCGCACAGTGAGTGGTAAGAGGTAATGGATGTATACTATAGCTGCACTCGCAAAAATCGCTATTGGATGCGAAGTACTCAAGTATGGAATAAGAGATATATACTGTGGTTAGTCGCGACATGAGCACTAGGAGCGTTGTTCCGTATATTGAGTTCAATGGGAACCATGCATTCGATATAGGGATGGAATTCTTCTTCGGGTAAATGACTATTGATTGAATATCTCCATTGAAACACACATATGTAATATCTCTATTTACGCTGTAGAATGCACATCCATGTTACACTAAGTAAGATAGCAAACGAGCCTGAACCCCTTAATCCTAGTGAGCTAATCTACCTGACGATCTCGTTTTCCCCACAACAGGTGATTTAGTCAATGAGAGCAATCTGCCTGGTGTCCGCGATGTATCTTGCTCGTTGAGATCTTCTTTGTTACTTCGAACCCATTTTCTAATATTCCGATGCTGAAAACAAAGCGGGGAGACGAGACCATCAACCGTAGAACCACTAAGTGGTGTTACGATCGATACTCTTCTTTGACAGGGTTTCCCCGTCGCTGTGAGCGCCACGCAAAGTCGTGGAGAAAACTCATCGTCGGCATAGTCTTCATCTTCGTAGTGTACGAAGCGAGGGCACAAAGGTTCGGGGATGACGGACGGGTCCCGTCGTTCTCGTAGTGGTAGGTCGTTTTTGTCGGAATAGTAATAATGTCTTTCGGAGGATGTTAAGGAGAGAAGTTGGGAGGGGTTCATGGGTTCTTGTTGAGGCTCTGCTCCTGCTCTGTTGGATTGGGTTGTTGGTGATCTCTCCGAAGGGTTTGTGGCAGATCGACCTTGTGTTGCTACTGCGCTGTAAAACTGCGTTGATGATTTATTCGAAGGATTTGTAGAGGATCGACCTGGTGTTTCCACCGCACTATGAAATTGTTGCGTTGGTGACGATTTGTCTGAAGGGATTGTGGGAGATCGACGTCGTGATGTTACTGCGGTATGAAATTGTGGTTGTGACGATGTGTCCCCGGGGTAGATTTCTTCATCAGCATAATAGTCCTGCTCTGATGGGCTCGAAGAGCCTTGCCGACGTGGAGCACTGGCATGAGACGCCCTTCGTGATCGCGTCATGATATCATCCATGAGTGGATCTGCCAAAGTAGGAGTAGATATTGCGGATTCTGGCCAAAAAGCGGGTGTAGGTGATCTTGTGAGGTACCTGAATATCCTTACACAAATGAACAGGAAGAGATAAAAGATAATCAGGATAATCATTATAGGTACAATTAAGATATCGGGGCAGAATAATTCACACGCGTATCCTAGAGTTGGCCCCCAATCGGTGTTTGATGGGATTTGTGACCATGGAATGAAAGCTTCCTTCTTCATGATTTTAAGTTGAAAGTTTTCGCAGCCACGTTGGAAGTCCATATATATGGGCTGAGTCTGCGTTTCGTTGAGTGCTCCATCTCTCCAGGTTTCAGCGCGACGCCATATGTTGTCGCTTATGGTATTAGACAATCCGTTGTCTACAAGTAAGTGCGCAAGATTTACCCAGGTTGCAGTGCAAAACCTTTTGTGCGTCCCAACATCGTCCTCCTCATCACTAATGCACATACCTCCAGCTGCAAGGGGGTCATAATGCCAAAACCATGGCTTGGGCCTTATACCTTTATCTCGATGATGCTTCTTACGCCATTTCTCATCCCAGTAGTCAAGTTCCCATTTAGTCTCGAATCTGTACTTCTGATAATTGTTGATCAACAGTCGATATTCCTCGCGTTTTTCTTCATCGCTCAGCACCTCATACGCCTCAGTAATAAGTTGAATGGCAGTGAAGGCTGATCCCTTTTGATCTGGGTCTCTGAATTTGTCCGGATGGATTATCCTGACAAGGCGACGATATGCTTCCTTGATATCTTTTTGAGTTGCATCAATTGGAAGATCCAGATTGTAGTAATGAGGAGTAAAATCGGGAGTGTCGCATTTCTTATCGTGGGATTTGCGAAACATTATGCAGAAGCTTTGTTGGTACTGTAACAATGTTCATCCAAAAAAGAATTCAAAAATGCGGAGATCGTGGGAAATCTATCAGCTCCTTTGGCGATGGATAGAAGAATAATAAAAAATGTCCCGAGGAAGAATGTGATCTAGCAGACGAACAAAGAATGAAATCTCAGAAACTTCTTTATCTACCCAAAGTAAGAGATGTTGCAAACGGGTTCGCTGATAATTTAGACAGTCTCAAGAAACAAACACATTGTTTGAAGTTCTGCATATTAGCTTTGCTCTTCGTTTCCATGCAGTAGCATATATTCTAACCTCAACGCTTTTCATCATTCTCCTATGTCATATTCAACAACCAGAACTTTTCATACCGGATGAGGTGGCACCCCCAAAATCGAATCATAATAGGGCATTCATCCATTCGTACCCTAACAACTACTCCGATCCAGCCCAATGAAGTTTTTATTGGGTTGAGGAGATTTGTGTCGATGGCATACTTTGTAGTAGCCATAATAATAATGCTTTGGTCATCTCCTCGAGTAGGTATGACTTCTGAATGACACTGGTCAAGTCATAGTTGGTTGACTAGAAAGACTTTTGCAATAATGTTTTCCAACTTGAGCATTTGCTTTCAAATACCTACCTATTAGCTAGTAGGTAGATTTTTTTGCATGAATATAAATTGATATGAAAGTGTTGTGTTGTATTGAGTTGTTGTTGTATTGTCTTGTGTTATGTTGGAGTGAGGAAATAATCCAGGCGGTGAGAAATGGCATAATAATGATCGGCGTTCCTTCATGGGTCTCTTACCCTTTAGGCGCGGGCGCTAGATGAGGGCTTGGACGGGGTAATTGCTTATTGGTCAAATTATGTAAATCAGATTTATCCCTTCAAGGTCTTGAAACCTTAAAGATTGGAATTGGTTGTTTTTGGGTTCAGTACATACAGATACTAAGCCTAAAAGCACCTAGTTCGGATAAAGCATTGGAGGTTTAAAGGTTCCCATGAATGGGGTAGGGGGCACCATTTGATAATAGTACCCATCGGATTCCTAGATTGGGCTTTCCTTACTTATTCATTGACCAGGCTATCTTTTGAGCAAACTTTGTTTTCTTGTTTGTGTTCACCACAAACATTTCTGGTGAGACAAAAAAAACATTTATGAAACAATGATATGAATTATCACTTCAAGACACTTGGATTCCACCTGAATGAGGTTGGATATGGACTTGTCTGAGTGAGGTTTGGATATTTTAGGATCATGGTGACCTTACTAGCAGTTGCAAGTGATTCAAATTCAGTGCTATACTGACAGAGAAACTCCCTACCAAACCCTACCAAACCATACAGACACCCGGGTGGCTTAAAATAGACTTCAGGGTTCTTGGAGGGGATACCCTCATTGAATTGTGGATGGCTTATACACTTGGAAATGTTAGTAACTTTTCTTCTTGTGGATAGTACTTGAGTATAAGTTGATAAGGTTCCTTTCGTTATTTGCTATCATCTTTCGTCAAACACCTTTTCCTTAAAATTGTGTGATTCTAGTATATCAAAATGATGGATCACATACCCCTTTGGTGGGACTGGAGAGCTGCGGCATTGGCTGCTTGCATTTGTCCCTTTCTAATATCTTACCTTCTTACTACCATTTATTCATTCATTATTGTGAGTAGTAAAAATGAGGATAAACCGCCTGCTATTGATCCATCTGCGGATTTTGTATTTGGCAATCTCTTTGCTTTCGCGTTTGGCACTCGTAGATATCTCGCATATCTCATGTGAGTATATTGGAATCCCTTCCAGCTCTATGTGCCTTTGCTGATGAATGCAAATTAGAAATCGTTTCGGTCCCCATGTACCGGTTCGAATTCGTGTTGGTACCCAGAGTTACTTCTTCGTTTCTGGACCAGAATATGTCCTTCGATTGTTTCGCAGTTCACGAGAACTTACTACAGTTCCTGCCTCGACAGTCATTCTCCAACGAGTATTCGGCACCCCTCCTGAAGCAACTACCGTACTCTTAAATGACGATACTGGCACCTCAGCGCAGCCCTTACCAGGCAGTCATTCTTTGCCCGCAGATCAACGTTATCACCAAATCATACATCAAGGAATGCATGATAATCTTTCCGGTCTGAGGTTGGCAGAACTTGCATCTCGATTCTTGGCAAATCTTGACACGGAGCTGGATAATCTTGATATGGAAAACAAAGAATGGTTGGAAATACCTGATCTATACTCTTTCATACAAAATTCAATATTCAATGCTTCGACCCTTGCACTCTGTGGACCGCATATATTCGAAATTATCCCCACGTTGACCGAGGACTTTTGGAACTTCGATTCTCAAATTGGAGGACCACTCAAAGGTGTCCCAAGATTCATCAATCCAGGTGCCTACAAGATTAGAGATAAATTAGTCAAAGGTATTGTGGAATGGCACCGATCTGCAGAAGCACATATCGATCGCAATGATGAGGAGCTTGAAAAAAAGTCATGGGAACCATACTATGGCGCAAGGCTTGTCCGAGACCGAGCTCGTGATCTTTCTAAGGTCATTGGTTTGGGTGATGAAGCTCGTGCGGCTAATGATCTGGGTTTAATCTGGGGGTAAAGTTGATTTATACTTTGGTAGATGATACTTTAAAGCTAATATCCAACAGGACAAACTCCAATATCGTTCCAACCTTAGCTTGGTCTATAATAGACACTATCTGCCGCCCAGCTCTTCTTTCCCAAGTTCATGCTGAACTCGCCTCTATCAAAAAACTCCATCCAACCGGTAACTTTGAACAACAAATGCCCGACCTTCTTTCGAACCTCCTACTTCAATCAATTTACTGTGAAGAACTCAGATTGCGAAATTCCAGCACGATTCAACGCTCTCCCATCTCTTCAAACTTTAAAATAGGACCATGGAAATTCCCCAAGAACGATATCATTCTGATGAGTATCTGGTTTGCAGGCCGTGACAAGACCGTCTGGAACGAAGGTGCAAACGGAGAACACGACGTCGAAAGCTTCTGGCCTGAGCGCTTTATCGTCTACCCCAACGATCCCCACAGCGGTCCGCGAAAACCGGATTCAACCAAACACCACAACCACAACACTGAGAAGATCACCGAACCCAAACTCGTCACGGACACGGTAAATGGCTCATGGATTCCCTACGGAGGCGGTCAGAAAATATGTCCCGGTCGATTCTTTGCAAAGCAAGAAGCGATTGGAGGTATGGCGATATTTTTGTCCAAATTTGATATTGAATTGATTGGCAACCAAATTCCAGAGCCGGATTTGAGTTATTTTGCATTGGGAGTTTTGCCGCCAAAGGGCAAGTACCCGGCGAGATTACGCAGAAGGTCTGGGAAGAGTGGTGAGTGAGTCGGGAGTTCTTAGGTATTATGGTTGTGGTAACAGCGATGTCTGGTGCCTTCTCGGTGGCCTTTGCATATAGATAGCCCTCGCCTTTGTAGCATTTTGCGATTTGCGATTCGGAGTAGGTTGCAAAATTTAATGCGTTTTATGCTTGCCCAATACAAAGTCATGCTGTGTATTGTAAGCTCATGTTTCACTAGAATTAACTACACAAAGATGTATTATCAAGACTGTGATGATTTGCAAAAGAAACACAAATATCCGTGGTATCCCCAAATTAACCTCAGTATTTCCACAGCAGAACTTTCACGCTCCCCCCAAGCCTTCCTCAATCTCCAGATTTAATTGAGATAATTGTGAATTCTCCGTTATTGAATCTCCCCTTAAACCTTTTACCGCCCAACCTCCGCCGCTATCGCCTTAGGTAGATCAAGTTCGACATACCAAGGTTTATTAACCGGTCTATTTTTCACATCCATTATGCTTGCGTTAACCATCAGGGTCTCCTTCCCCTCTTCAATAATTTCACGGTTCAAACTCGGCCACTGACACTCGACCTTCCTCATCTCCTCAACGCCCTCTATTCCCCACCTCGCAACTCCCGCTCCGTGCGCTTCGTGAATGTGCCCGCAGCAAAATAACCTCGGTCTTGCTCTTCCTAGCGCCCTAAGTAAACTACTGCATCCAACATGTCGTTGGGCATACCCATCACATTTATCCAATATATTCATTGGAGGCCCATGCGTCATCACTATATCGATATGTCTCCCGTCTTCATCCTCTGCAAAACTCGTTATACGCACAGAACCATCCACACCTTTCATCCCCACATCCCGTTCTTCAGCCCCGTTAAATCTATCCTCGTCTCGTTCATACGCCCATCCAAATCTACAATATTCGGGCGTATAAGGACTTGCATAAACGCGCAACGCAGCACCATTCTGCAAATTAAAATCATAAACTCCCTCTTCCAAATAAGTAACTCCAGCCTCCCTAGCCATTTCTCCCCTCATAATATTATTTGCCTCTCTCCATTCTCCTAAATCTTCCTCTTCTTCCTCGGTAGTGTATGGAAATCCCAAATTGCGTTTTACCCATGCCAAGTCCAGTGTTCGATCGTGGTTCCCCCCAATCACGAGTTTTAATTTCGCTGGGATTTGTTGCAGCATTAGTAAAGCGCCGCGGTATTCGGATAGTGCGCCTCGCTCGGTGAGATCGCCGCAGTGGAGGAGCACGTCTATGTTGGGTGGGATGTTGGAGAGTGAGAGGGGGAGCGGGATGGGAGGTGTGCCAAATTGGTAGTTGTGGGTGTCGGAGATGATCATGATGCGGGTGGGGACTTTTGTGGGTGGGAAGGCCATTTTGGAGTGTTGGTATGAAGTTCTGGTGGAGTTTCAGATGTAGAAATTTGATGGATGGTGAGGGTGAGGTATTTATAATGTATGATAATGATGGATGGAGATGGGGGGATATTGAATGGTGAATGGAGAAGTACAGCTCCCTTGCTGATATCACGTGGTGAGATGTCCCCCACCATGCCAAGCCCTAGAACAAGAACAACTATGTATGCGCAAGACAACAATGACAAAGTCTTTTTGAACCAAAAATACTACACTTATAATAGGCGCCTAATATCGACTGCTAGAAGTGAGTAGAACAAAATCCCAATCCTCAATACAAGTAAACGATCAACCTCAAAGATATCATCTCGACCGTGACATTACTGGGGAGATGATCTAGCATTTTTCTCGTCACGCTGAACTGTAAGGTAGGTAAGTCATTGGATATCCAAATGACACCTCTACGATGTTTATATTAAATGTTTCAAGAGAAAAAAGCAGCACAAGGAAAACGAACATCTTGTTGTTCCAATAACTCATCGATTGCAATCATATTAGTCTGGATGAAGTGGATGAAGTGAATAAAATGGACAGCAATCTCTTGATCATGTCACTTGCAATGGAAGGCTAAATACTTTGAGGTAGAAATTAAATAAGTTTGTAAACTTCACAAACTTCACAAACTTTACTTAGCATACTGGATGGAATTCTCTCGATTCTCTCAATCGTTTTCCCACATGTAAAAGATGCTATATCAGACCATATAGCACTCATTCTACAAGCACAAATCGAAAACTTCCTAATATCAATCCTATTAGATCAGATGATAATCGCTCAGCTCCCCAAGCTAATTACTCATTTTCTCTACCAAACTACGCTGGACTTTCTTTTTAACACCAGTCATCCCGCGCCTGAAATCGAAGGTAGCAAGTGTCTCCTGTCGATCTTGAAGTATGGTATTCTATCTACCGTGACGAATGGCTTTCGCTTCTGTGTATCTACAGAAGCGGACCAATATCGGCACTGGGCCGGAAAGAAATCGAGTTTCTCAAGTTGCGAAACTTGTGTGGTGAGGCCTTTGGAATACTGAAGATATTTGTATAGGTCTTCATTGGACTTTGAATGTTGACTTTGAATGTTTTATGGATTTATCCTTCAGATAGTTATTCGTTTCGATGCTGAAACCCGTCATCTTGGCCATATTCAAAGCTGAGCTCCTATCTCTGCATATTATTTAGTCATATTCCACAAATCATTTGATCAATGAGGTATTGTACAAATTGATTAGATACATTCAGCACAGTTTTATTTTGAATCTTTACCAGTTCGAACCATATAGCATAAATCTCATAACTCCAAGCTGAACAAGTGTTGACATCTAGAGTTCATCTGTTTAAATTATAACCCCCTGTTTCCAAGTGGAAGTAAGACAAATGTCCTATCTTTATCCCAAGTATTCGGATCTAAACACCTATTTCACTACTCGAGTAATTGGCTAGATACTATTATAGTAATCCTTACACCAAATTCTGCAATACTGGATGATACAGCACCAAATACACAATTCCAAGCGATACAGATTCGGGCTTCTATCTTTCTGGTCTAGATGAACCTGTGGCTGAGTTCCAGTTGTGTTTTAAAAGAATCGTTAAGAAACACGTCTCACACCATGTGTCTAGGGCAACGATGACAGTCTATGGTTTTTCTATTTGTCTTGATACTAAGATTGCGTTGTTTCATCATGAGAAACGAGATGAAACCACTTTTGCACTAGTTTACGTGACTCCGAGTCACTAAATGAAAATTACTGAATTTTTTATTCATATAATCGTTGTATTAAATCAGATCAAGGTATTTATTTACTTCAATATATCAAGTGACTCGGACGCCATACAATCGCAGTACTCTACATCACATTATCAGGTAGGATTTCTTATGAAACATATCGAGGTAGTATTCTTATATAATATAGTATGTTCACCTCTATCACATTGAGTTGTACTCCTAAAGGTTTGGATGTTTCTCTGAAAATTATATGTTATTTTTCAACTTAAAACATCTGGCTGATTTGCGGAAGCTTTTTTATTTATTGAAAGAATGTATCGTGAGAGCCATCGTATCCCGGCCTTGAAGAACTCCGACTCAAGGTAGGGTTTCAACCTGACTAATTCCTCTTATACTCCTTGATTTTCTCCTCCACTAATCTTGCAATCTTGTAGTAAACATTGAGGGAGTCAGAGTTGATACCACCATACTCTTGGTCCTTTATATGTTTCTCACCCTGCACAAAGATTCTGCTTTGCAACTATTGACCCAAGAATACATCTTCAATTTGACTTAAGCCAGCTATCGTTTCTGTATATACGTATTGATTCTTGTAATCTCGATTTGGTACCTTCAAATCAAAAGTTTGGTGCCAATGTTCTCCCTTCTTACCGAAAATTCTCCTTAATGCCAAAGGCAACAAGGTAAGACATGCAACAAAACTTATTGACCAAAAGTCAAAAGCCCAATCTAATCTAGTCCAGGTACCAACTCACGTTCACGTGTAAATATTATAGTTGGATTGAAGATTAGGAATTAGAGGTCTGAGGTAGTAAGATAGTGGTGAGAAATTATAAGTGAGAAGATATATATGCTTGGAGCAAATATCACAATTCTCGAGATGACTCGTTTGAGTTGTAGAATGAAAGGCATGCGGATGTGCCACTACAAGTTATTTTGATATTAGCGATGTTTATACACATTTATGAGCTGTCTATTCATTCTATTTGTAAATATATTGATCACTTAGTATTTTGTTGGCGTTTCTTGCTTGAATCAGGAGGGCTGACGCTGGCCTAATCGAAGTAGATGGATGACCTTGGGAATTGGAGTATAAAGATCTAATAAGAGCAGAATACTTTGTCAAGTAAAGTTGGTCCACCAGACTCGAAGTTACATTTGGATAGAATAATCATATTCGGTATTTTTATTTATATATCACCGCATCAACCACATCAACCACATCAACCACATCAACCCAGTCCCCAAGGAACATATCTTGATCGTTACTCAAAAACGATGTTTCGGCGATTTCTAAAGCCAGTACAAGGAGACGGTGCTACTAGTAATCCTCGCCACTGGCAGAAGAAATGTCGATATTGATGCAGCTGCTTATAATACTGATTTTATTTGAAACGATGAAATCATTCAAAATGGTCAAATTTGAAGCATCCCTGAAGTTTCACAGCCTTCCGAACATTAAAAGCTTTTCTCCTGGTCAGTACTAAAGAATTTTGGGTTCTGACTTCATCGGGAAAACTGTGATTCATGTGGGAGGCTGAATCAATTCGAAAGAGAAATCGTTTAAAATATTGGGATTTTGTTCCAAAGATTTGATTTACTCATTCTTGAAAACCACAGCTTTTATTATATTGAAAACTTGAAAACATTAAAAGGGTTTCAACTTTTACATTGCACTGCATTTGGAAGATACCTAAGCATGACAGTGCCTTACTCGAGATGTCCTCTTAATACTTACCAAATCCATCCCGGTATTCGTCGTTCTGATATTCCCCCCAAGGGGCTGAATTCCTCCAACAAAACATGTTCATCGACCGCGCGGGTCCTTTCAAAGTCCACACATTCGTGATGAGATCGTAGAACAGTAAATCTTGGTACAATAGTCTGTAGCGGATATGAGTGAGGGAGACGACGATTCATAGAGACTTTTGATGAAAGATCCAATAACGTTTACCAGTACAGATAGTATTTCGATCATATCCATATCTATATCCATATCTAGATACCTAGGTAATCTCTCCAAACAAATCACACAGATGAACCCCGGGATACAATCTACACCTGAGGCAATCCTTGATGTACAGTATCAATATTGTTGCCGTCCGTGAAGAGCGCCGATAACACTCTTGATACCACTTGACGACATTCCTTTTACTTTAGTCTTTCGTTGTGAATCTATCAATAAGTTGTATATTTCAATATCGCACATACCGGTAGCCTGAGTCTTCCATACAAATTTCCCCCAAGATGGGAAACTCGAAAAAAAAAGAAAAAACGAAAAAAAAGGGTTCCCATGCGATATTTCACTACCAAATAGATTGGCATAGACATTATAGTTATCTATCAGCAATCAATACAAATACTGAGTAGTCTTTTCAAATACACAATCAAAATAAAATTATCCAACTCACAGTCTCACACTGATTTACACATATCCAACAGACATTACCATTACCATTACAGCGCTCATTTTGCGATTTGAATGCTCGTAGTACCCGTACTCGAGTATACCTAGTTTCAAGATACCCATTCTCTACTTATAAACCTGACCCTTCCTTCATCACTGCACATTGATTCGAATAATAACTGCAGTGAAGATTAGATTTTGAGATAATACACTGAGTAGATGGATCAATATTCACATTGTGAGGAAACCAATCAATAGTATTAAAGTCACGTGATAGCCTAGAAGGTACTTATACCCCCTCTTCCAATAGTTTAGATCAATCATCATATTTTACCCCTTCAAAATTATATATATCTTCAGTATTTAAACAAATAATTATTTTATTCCCCTTTGACTATGACTATCTTTCAGTAACGCTACGATTAGATGATTATTGTACGATTTATGGTTATGCTGAAGGCTTTCCTATGATTTCACATCCAAACACAATATTCCGAAGAAAAATTTCTGGTCGCCAGAAGCTGAATTTCGGTCTGAATTCAAACTTTACAAAGTCATAATATTATATACAATATATACTGCTCTCCACAAGCTAATATAACATCTCATACAACACCGCCTAAGGTCATCGATCTGGAAAACGCGAATCATACCAATCCGCAGGCTCCAGAGATATTCTCCAATCTCAAAAACTGTTTGAAGAAAAGATAGCATATTTTTATTAACAAGATATCATCAATCTTCAAATTGGGAAATAAAGTATATATCAATATTATCAACCCAGCGATAAAGGTCTTCAAGACTAAACTTGCTGAGTACGAATATATTAAAAGAATTCAGCAAAAGGTTATAATCGGCCTAATAGATGTAATCGACAGATATATCGATTTCTTTGTTACAGAGAACAAATAAACTATAGTTAGAAAACTAAGCACCAGAGTTATAGAAATCCTTATATTTACTATCAATAATAGATCCAATCCATTATCAAATCTATTATACATACTACTAATAATAAGAAGTATAACTTCTTTGAAGATATATACCATTATTAAAACCTATACAAAGATTCTTAAGATCTCCAAAACAAATCAAAACGGAGTGGGCCGAGCAGACCTATTTATATCTCAAAAAACCCTATCAAAAATCTTATCTAACAATGTATATATCAAATAATAAATAACACAAACCACCTGAAGTACGGATCACAGGCTATTAATAATCATCAGCCCTGTAGCCCAGATTAATTGATTAGCCCTATATACACTAAAAAACACCCTTGCTAGAGCAATCACAAACCTAACATTAACAGATGTCCCCACTATATCTGCTACTAAGACAGGATAGACTATTATACCAAAAACTCAGCAACCCACAAACTACTCTTTATACAGGAGAATAAGGAAATCATCCTTCGAATCAGTTGAGGTATGCAAATGTATCAATTAGTAATGTGATATAATTATGTAATCCCTGGAGTCCCAGTGTCGATATATATATTAAATGGATTCCTAGTTAACATTACGAATCATATAGAAGCGGAGGTACAGATATAGACAGGCCAATCTCTAATCAACTATAAACCTTTCTGATACAGAGCCAACCCCTATAATAGTACAATTATATAAATAATATACTTCCTTGAACTAATCCACAGTTTTAGACTTTTTAATGTTAGCGAATTGGCATAGGAGATTAAAACAAAATCTATTATAACTTGATACAATACTGGCTATTAAGGCTAGTGTAACTCAATAAGATACACCAGACTTATCCATTATACAAACTATAACATTCGAAAAGATATACATGAAGGTCTACAAGAACCCAATTGTATAACAAAAGTACAATATATTAATTGTTTTGAATCTTTTATGGCAGGATATCAGAATTGTCTAGCGGCACTTAAGGTAATAGATAGGAAAATCATGGTATTTATCAAATTATAATTCAAAACTATATAAAAACTGATTCTGGCTTTAGAAACAGTAACACTCGCTAACCAGAAGTCAAAGGACAACCCTAAGAAAGGGTCTATCCCAGATACAGCCACACCCATACCTATATTCATTTTACTACTAAAATGCTAGGGAAAACAGATCACTATATATAAAAAAAGCGGGGACAGTTTAATGGCAATATAATTCAAGAGAGGTATAATAGTAGCAAGCCGATCAAGATAGAAACCCTCAATAAACATAAACTTTAATAAAAAGATTCTAATCAATAGTTAATAGAATATCGAAATAGAAAAGAATCCTCAATCTAATACACATGAATAAATATCCAATGTATCAAGATAATATATATAATTATTAACAATCCAGAATACGGGATCTAACAATCTACTGGGCAAATATAGACAGAATACCAGAGGTTTACGATACCCTATTACAAATAGCATTTGAAAACAAATCAGATATTCTATATATACAGGAACCTTTTATATTCCTATTTACAAAAACCAAAATATACTCTGAATAGATTTTATATATACCAATGGATTTATAAACAAAAACATTTTTCAAACAAAAAGAAGTAGAACAACCCTAAATACTAATATATATCAGAAAAGAAGCAAAACTGCGAATCCAACAAAAGCAATTAATCAAAAATCGTGATATACTCTAGATAGATATAAACAGGTATTTTATATTAAATATATATAGATAACTATAAACAGAACAGGTACTATTGTATATTATCAAATTATAATCATTCCTAGGGTATCTCATTAGAGATGATTTCAATGCTATACACAAAATATGACAATTTGGATCAGAAAACCTTTATGAAGGGAATAAGCTAGCAGTTTAAATAGATCTAACTAAATTAGAATATATTGGAAAAAAAGAAGTATCTACCTATATAAAAAGAAATGTACTTAATCTTTCATTCTCTAATATATCCTTTGCAAAAACCAGGGTCTGGTATAACCTTCACAATAACTCGGATTACTACATTCTAATAATAATAATATCTAATAAAGAAATCAAGCCTTTAAACTAATATAATATCTATATCCCGGAAACAGAATTATCATGATTAACAAGACTGATAGCGAATGGAGTGGTGTACTTGTCTACAAACGATACCCTCGACACCCCAAAAAGGATAAATAATCTCGCTGACCAACTTATACAAATTATCAAACAAACAATGATTATAGCAAAAACCATAGATAAAAGAAAAGGCAAGGCAATACCCTGGTAAATGATAGAATACAAAAAGGTTTATATCGAATACCTGAGCAAACAAACTGTATTAGGGAACCCTTTTATTATAACAACAAAGGAATTCAAAACAATAATCAAAGCAATAAAATGTGATTACTGGAGATATGTTATAGATGATATCTCTAGTAACAAGGACCTATACAAAATAGTTGGCTGGTACAAACTTGCTCTAAACCTCAAAAGCTCCTTAATTACCTCAAATAGAGTAATCATAAAAGATGTGATAAAAAAAGCTGAAATATTCAGAATAGAGATCCTGGACCGCTTTAGTGTGGAAGATAACCTGGAATATAATCCACTAGAAAACCAATAGGAAAAAAGTGGGTATTTACCCTGGAACTCCCAATTCACATTGGAAAAAATCGAAGCAAATGTTATTGGAGTATCCAATATATCCCTAGGAATTGACCAAGTCATAATCAGAATCCTCAAAACCTATTGAAACTACCTCAAAGACTTATTAAGACAGCTCTATTAGAAATACCTCGAATACAATCATTTCCTGAAAACCTGGAAATTAGCTAAAATAACTATACTACCCAAAATTGGGAAAAAGGATATGATATCCGCAAGGTTATAAAAACCTATTGTTCTGTTTTTCTATATAGGAAAAGGCCTGGAAAGGATAATAACCAAACGATTAGGCTAAATAGCTTTAAAACATAGTATTATTAACCCCCAATATAGTAGAGCCTTGCCCAAATGCTTTGTAATGGATCTGGTAGTATTCTTTATATACAATGTGGAAACAGTATTAACAATTAGAAAAAAAGTGATTATAATTACTATGGATATGCAAAGCGTTTTCGATATATTGCTTAAAAAACGACTTTTTATTAGAATAATGAAACAAGGCTGGCCTAAGAATTTATTTCTGTTAATTGACTTTTTTCTAATAGAAAGGAAAGTCAAAATACAACTAGAGCAAATTATAATCAAAAAACATCTAGTAATCTATAGAACCTTTCAAGATTTCCCTTTATCATTAGTTTTATATATGTTATATCTGGCGGAATTATTTTCAAAAGATATCTTTTTCAGGTTCGGGTATATAGACGATATATGCTTATATAGAATATCCAAAACCTTGAAGGAAAATATCAAATGTTTTATTATAGATGTATAAGATATTATAAAGTGGGGAGCAAACAATTGTATCGTTTTTGTTCCAGAAAAACTGGAAATGATCTATATCTCTATAAGTAATAACAATGCAATATTTATTATCAAGGTAAATGAAGAACTTATAATACATCTGATAATAGCTATAGAAACAAATATTTGTTTAGCATTGAAATAGCTGGGAATATAGTTCGATAGAAAACTGAACTTTTGTAGGTATATCATTAAATGTATAAGCAAAGCTAGGGCAATAACAAAGTATATACAAAACCTAGCCAAAGTTATATAAGGCCCTCCAATATATATTATATACAAAGCAGTAATTATATACATACTTCCCTCACTTTTATACAGAACTAAGGTTTGGTATAGAGATAGATTCAAGGCTATGCAAAGATTAAAACCAGGATAAACAAAGGTTAACGCCTGCCTCAGCTGATATATGATACAAATCGAAAAGGTTTTTATAGTAACAATATAAGGAGTCATACCAGCCTGGAAAACTATATTAATAACCACCTTTTACCGTGAAACAGATCTCCCCTTAGTTATAATAGTCTTCGAGGAAGTTAAACTGAAGTTTGCCTTATACCTCCAAAGTATAAATATAACCCATCTGTTTACAAAAAGAATCAAACCCTTTATAATTATTAAAGGATAGGATATAAGCAAAAGACAAAGAATAAAAACCAAAGTCTAACAACTTGGTTTCTTTATCCTTTTAATCCCAAGGTCTATATTCGAACCATTATGGTATATATCTGATTGCCAAATAGATTCAACGGAAGGAATCGATAAGAAAACGGCCATAAAAGCCTTCAATATCTAATAAAAAAATCCTGTCAGACACAGATATCATTATTTTCTTAAATAAATCAGAAAATCATACAAAAGGAAAATATATTGTAGATTATAGGTATATAATATATTTAAATAAAAACCAGATACTGGTGGATTTCGGTTTTATTAATATTTAGTTTTATATCTTCGATATAAAAGTTATTGGAGTATAAAAAGGCTGGGAATGTACCTTCAAGAATACCAGATATACCAATCAGAAAATTTGGATATATATTGATAATATCTCGGTTATTTAGGGTATAAAGGCTAATATCTTTATATTATTATAATAGATATTTAATAACTGCTATAGAATCATAAAAGACAACAATATTTGTATTAAGTAATCATTGGGGTATAAAAACATTGAGGGAAACGAGATAGCCGATCACCTCATTAACCTTGGTATTAAGAAACCCAATTGGGATACTAGACCAGTATCCCAATCCATCTATAATGGGGTAAGATCGATTATATATATCCTAAAAGAAGAGGCCCAGTAACAATAATAAATATTATATAAACCTATCCTTTCACTGTGGTATAAACAATAGAATCTGGTATATAAAGTCAAATTATTACCAAAGCTTTTATTTCCATGAGTAGTCTTATACAAACTGATAACTATCCAAATCTTATATAGAGATTTCGGATAGTATCATAAGAAATTCGGGTATACAAAAAATACGAAATGTTTCTGCGAAAGACCCAAAACCCTTATTCATTTGATCTATTGCCAGAAAACAAAAAGTACATTTGAATAATAGCTAAACAAGTCTTTTATATTATTATTAACAAATAAGAAAGGTATTCAATACTTATATCAAATCTTAAACAACCCCATAAATTTTGCAAAACTGCTAAAGCTCACAAAGTTCTATAAAGATATATGTCCAAAGTAGAAGGCTGCAAGTTTGTATTCTATAAACAAACAATCTAAATCTTGTAACAATATATATTTATTACCAGGATTGATTTGTAATATATAATATAAACAAAATTATCAACTTTCTTTACAGAATGTATACAGAAAAACAATATTATTAATAGGAATAAAAAACCTGATTGAATATTAACAAGATATGTGAAAACATATCTGAGAATACTTTCTGGAGTATAACAAATACTTTAATCGCTATATCAGAAGTAATTTATTGAACCATTAGAGCTTATACAATAGCAGATCTACAAAACAAACACAATTGCTTATATCAAACAAAACAGTAGGAATATCTCAAACAACAGAGAAGAGAATATACAAATTGGAAGGTAATATACGATTATTGGGAATAGTTGTAAGGCTTTCATTTTTCTTTCTAAGGTACTTTCATTTCATGTATTATAAGACTATAGCTTAGAATATCTGTATACCTTTAGGGAGATTCTGAGGGCAGCCATAAGCTGCTCTCCTGATGTAAAATAATACTACTACTACTACTACTACTCCTATGATTTCACACCTACCTTCACTCCTTTACAACATTTGCAACTAGATCAAATTATGCTCCAGAAAATAAAAAAAACGAGCTTATAGTTTCCCTACCTATCTTTACTAGCTAGCTACTGACTGGTGCTAGAGAAAATCAATGTATGATAGATATACTATAATGTGGTTTATCAGTGGGTCGGCCATATCAGTGGGTTGGCCACTTTTACCTCGATTTATTACTTCAAAGCTATATTATTCAAGAATAATTTAATGAATCGATTAAAACTGTTAAGAATCTAATAAACTAGGATCTATTACATCATTCTGACAAGTTCTTGAATTATAACCAGTCTTTCCATATTTACTATAGTATCAACTAATAAAAGATTCCCTATTAGAATTTCTTTCATTTTGATGCTCATCATATCAAATCTGAATCTCTACCTTTTGTTATAATAATATATCCTCAGTTTCCTGTCCAGTAAATACTTCTCTATTCTATAATTGAATTTTTTTAATATATTAACATTTGTTTAATATCTTATTTGCCTTTTGAAGTATACAATTCTCTGTATTTAAAATTATAACTTTATAAGCTAATTGTTTTGTACCCTTAGCCAAAACAGTTATAATCTCGAATATAGATGTAGAAGAGCTTGATTGATGTCAAGCAATTCGAGATCTTACTAAAATCGATTATAAAAAAGCTTCAGTTGGATTATAAGGTGTTTGAGAGACCCAAGAATCGGCAGATTCCAAGGGAATGGGTAAAAGGGTAAGTGTACAAATTCGAATATCCAATTTCGAGAGTATAGCTTGAGGATCGAATGGTATTAGTCCTGTTCCTTGAAAGCCAGCTTTTATATTCTGAATTGTAATCGATTGTTGATATGCAGCTTTGAAAGCTATAAAGAATTCAACCTTAGAGATATGATTGATATAAGCCTTGA
>KI628544.1:75434-92933 GCA_000503235.1 Sclerotinia borealis F-4128
AGCTTCAGTTGGATTATAAGGTGTTTGAGAGACCCAAGAATCGGCAGATTCCAAGGGAATGGGTAAAAGGGTAAGTGTACAAATTCGAATATCCAATTTCGAGAGTATAGCTTGAGGATCGAATGGTATTAGTCCTGTTCCTTGAAAGCCAGCTTTTATATTCTGAATTGTAATCGATTGTTGATATGCAGTTTTGAAAGTTATAAAAAATTCAACCTTAGAGATATGATTGATATAAGCCTTGATAAATCCTTCAATTTGTGAATTATATGCTCGTTTTAATATACTAAAACATCCAACATTAAGTGATTAGATTAGATAATTTAAATGCAATGGTAACTTTATGTATATAATATCATTTAATTTGCAATATAACTGAAAAGGTATTGATTCGTGACTTTTATGCCTATCCAATACTAGCATTCGATATTTGCCCTTCCTTCGATGAATAGTATGCTTATCGAAGTGCTTTATTCAATCTAAATCTATCTTATTATTTATCCATCTATTAGAAATAGATTTAATAACCTAATCTGCAGGAAAATCGCTTTCCGTATATCAATTAGAAAAATGATATTGTTCTTGCACTACTAAAAATAGTGATATAATCCAACCCTCTTCATTACCATATATAATCGCTGTAGTCCATTCTCGATTGCCTGATTGTATTGCTTTGCTTCTACTATATTGTTCAGTATCAGTTATAACTATTCTGGGGTATATTATATCTATCATAAAACCGGTTTTGTTGAAATTATAGAAGTCACAGTCCTGAATACCATATTTTACCTGTATATTCGATATTAATCGGAATTATCCTTCAATAAGCTCTGGATTTTCGCAGAGAGCTCTTTGAAAATCATAAATGCGATTAAAACGCGTCTTTAGTTCTGAACATCGTTTTACAAAGCGATGAGCCCAGAGCTTTCCAATCTTCTTTACACCCTGCGATTCGAATATATAATTCATTATATCTTTTACATCACTTAATTTAGGTGTAAATCCTTTCTCATCCAGATCGAGTATATATTGAATAAGAACCTCCTTTTCCAATTCAGTCAAATTATAGCTTTTTGATCGACTTTCAGCTATATTAGGTTTACCTCGAATTCTATCACCCAATATAGATCGAGGCATACTATAGAGCTGAGCTATCTTCCGAATTGTTAATTTTGGATTTGATTCAATAGTTTTAATAGCTAAGATTATTCGTGCTTCTTTAGAATGAATTTCCATAATTAATTATTAAGAAAACGTGTATTAAGTGTAGAATAATAAATCGAGGTAAAAGTGGCCGACCCACTGATATGGCCGACCCACTGATAAACCACGTTAGTATAATAAGATATAATATCGGAATCTGACAAGCAAGCAAGCAATGATCGATATACTCTCGAGTAGAAATATATATGTATACCTAATATATATACTCGTATATTACAGCGAGTGTGAGTGTGAGACCTTAGAAGTGCTAGTCTCCTCTCCTACTCGAGTATGTACAGTATAGGCTATAGAGTAGATACCTATATCGATAATCGAATCATAAGAATAAAGAATATACTTCATGAAGGGGTTTGACGTCAGATGTATTGTAGGTATACAATATAAATGAACATAACCCCGCTAGTTTCCCAGAATAAGATAGATAAGCGTAACTTCATTATCCAACTCCAATTCCTACTCCTATGCCAAAACTCCTGAACCCATCACCTATCACCTATCATTTATCACCCCAAACTTAAACCAAACCCAACGAAACTTTAAACCCATCAAGTTCCAGCCCATCCAAACTCTCCTCAATCGGCCCCAACAAATCCATCAACACACTCCCAAAAACATGTTTCGTCTCATTCATCTCCTTGGAGGAGTGAGAATTCGTACACAACAGTACCACTTCACACGCATTCTTGATTTCGAAATTTTGATAACTGTCATAAATGCTCATGAAAGAATGACCCGTGTATGGAGCTTCTGGGAGTGGATAGAGATTATGGTAGAGGGCTTCTTTGATCAACATTCCCAAGACCATGGCGTCGCATTGTTTGTTGTGTTGGAACATTTGCTCGACGGCTAGGTGCGTAGGACGACTGCGGCAGACGAGAGTTGAGCTTTGATACATTTCGATGGTATCTCTGAGAGCGGAGATTGCTTCGTCGAGGGCTCGGATTCGGTCTTGCTCGATGTTGTCTAGGTCTTTGTTAGTTTTCAGATTACAAGGCCTGAAGCTGAGGTTACGTACCGATGACAGCCATAGATACGGGAATATCCCAAGCAGATGATGAGATCATCGATGACAAACTCTGAGTACTCTCCTGTTGAAAAATCCTCGTCATCGATGTAAAATCCCGTTGTCTTTCAAAAACCCAAGAGATGCAAAGCCATTGAAGACAAACCTCCACCCCATCATCCGCCATCGTTGAAGGAAACCTCTTTTGAGCATGTGAAATCCACATATCGGAATATATCTGCACAGCTTCATGTAACCGGTATTTATCCACCAAGATAGCAAGATGGGTAAGCAAGCTGAGCTTGACTTTTCGAGGAACATCCTTGTGATGACAGTGAACGATATCAACTAATATCCGCATAGCTTCCGGATCATCGTCAGGTAATGGAACCTCGACTTTTCCATGGGATTTCAAGGCGTATCCTTCCTTAAAATTGTTCCATTGGAGCATAGCTTTGAATACTGGCGAAACGAGTACCATATGCTTCGATGAAACCAACATGTGGATTTCCTTTATTTCATTCACTTCCTTCTCTTTAAACTCCTTCTCCGCATCACCATGATAGCCATCTTCCTCCGCCGATTCCGCCACCTCCCCATCTGTACCCGTCTCAATACCAATTGCAGAATCATCAATTGATACTGGCGCAACCATCGTCGTCTTCTTCTTAGGCGTCTTTTCCCGCTCATTCAATATCAATAACAAATCCCCATCCGGATCAATAGTAACACGTCCCGCCATCTTCCTCCTCATCATTGCTTTCGCACAAATTTTATGTTCTTGGCGAAGTTGGTTTTCGTCTCCCTCACCTCCCTGATCCTCAGGGTCTTCTTCTTCAAATACTTCTTCCGGTGAAGGTTCATGGATATGTTTGATGCGTTTATTGCGATGACTCAAAGATCTTTGGCCTTCAGGAAATTGTTGAGGGAAAAGCGCTCGGAGAAAACTGTTATGGAGTGTGTTGGTCATTGAGGCTCAAGGATGAATTAGATGGAGTGAGTATATTGGAATGAAAAGGATTACCAACCGTTCGCTATGCATTGATGTAGTAGAGATTATGAATTGGAGTATTGTTTGGTTTGTTTACGGTGACAAAAGATTTGCGAGGCTATCGTAGTGAGGTTTAGAGCCTTGCGGGGTGGCGTGTCAGGGATGAGTGAAATGAATTAGGGATGCCTTTAGAGAACTACAAAAGCTTTCGACCTGCAATTTCCGTTGATGCGAAGGATAAATTAGTAGTGAAAGATCTCAGGCTCTTCAAAGTATAATTGAGAGTAACGAGTAACCTTCACATCAAAAGTGATAAATTGATAAATCGAATAAAAGTCAAGAATCATAACATTTGCGGAGCTCCATCGAAAGATTGTTTACTGTACCTCTGACGGGGCAACCACCAGAGTGGAAATAAATACTTGTTCAAGGCACATGAGCCCCGTATATTTAGCAATTGGATAACCTTCCATGAACCATAAAGATTCTTGCATTAAAAGTTGTGAAATAGGTATAGTCAGAGACATCATTATCCGAACCTTGTGATAAACTTGATGAAAGATGAAGATGTGCACATTCAGAAGATTGGTAACTCATGGAAAAGTAATAACAATTCCTCACCGATCTTAATGTCGGAATCGTTCCGGCTCAGTTTACCGATACCCATTGCCCGGTAAAGCCGGCGATTCAGCCAAGCTTGCCAAGAAATTAGCCAAGAAGCTTATTTCTTCTTCATCTATTGTGATGTACAAAGTATATCACCATATCCAATGTCCATATCCAATGTCCCCCGAAGATCACAAAACATATCTGAACCTAGGCCCATCATTCTCATCCCCGACTCCAGCACCCATCTCGATCATCTCTCCCGTTTTGGAATCTTCGCCCATCACCATTCCATTGGCATCTCTTCTACCCACCTCACCATATAGCTTATCTAATTTCTTGTTTTCCCAGTTCAATAATGTTCTCAATACCAGAGCTAGAATTCCATTTAAGATGACAAAAGCAGTACAAACCCACATTCCCTTGCGATAGTATGGTCCTTCTACAGCTGGATAGAGTCTCGTGCCAAGAAGAGGACCACATTGACCGATGATATTTAGAAGTGCAATTCCAGTACCGCGTTTAGTGTCCGAGCCTTGATTGTTCAAGACCCAAGGAAGGATATTAGCTATGGCAGGGAAGATTCCTGCGGCGGCGAGGAAAACTCCCGTATACCGAGGACCAACCGAAGAAGTGGAAGCCTGCAAACGTCAGCATGAAATATTCATTAGAGAGGGTGTTTAATGCTGTGATATTTACCAGTAGTATGTATCCGATGGCACCAAGAGCCGAGAGGAACATGATCACATAACCACGCTGTTGAGTTCGATCCGCAATGTAAGTAGAGAGGATGACGAGGAGGAACGCGAGGAAATATGGTGGGGCGGATAAACCCTGGGCGTTGATGGCGGAAAAGCCCATCTCGTTTAGGATAGTGGGTAGGAACACGGGGAGAGAACTAAACGAGACATTGCATGAGAAGTACATCATGGCTGTGAGGTAATTCTAATTATACCATTAGAGTTTAAACTTCAAGAAGCAGACGACGTAAGATGAGACATACCTTGGGATCCACAAGAGCTGCGGCAATATCAGCCCATTTAACACCTCCAATACGATGTTCTTCTTCGGCGCCTACTTGTCTCACACCTCTAGCTTTTGCAACTGCCCTCTCTTCTTCATTCAGGAATCGTGCTTTCTCGGGACTATCAGGTAAGACAAAGAATGTGAGGATACCGACAGCTACACATGGAAGACCCTCAACTAAAAATAGAAGACGCCAATTCGCAATTGCAGCATGTCCACTGGTGATACCATATGCCAATGCACCTGCAAAACACGTTGCCAGGGGTGCAGCACTTAGGAAGATACCGATTCTTATACCGATTTCATGGCGCAGGTAGAAGAAGGATAAGAGGTATGGAATACCGGGACCGTAACCGGCTTCAAAAAACCCAAGGAAGAATCGAGCTACCATCATACCTGACCATGATTGTGCAGTAGATTGAAGAGTGGCGACGGTACCTGCAACATCGGGGAGTTAGTAACTACCTAGCAAGGAATACTTGTGGGAGGGAAATAAAGCAAAGCGGTACGAGTGAAGAGGATGTACATGATGAGGTAAATGCAAAGTTGAGACATGATGGAGCGTGAAAAGAAGGACTTACCCCATCCAACAACACAAAAGCAAGCCCATATGTGTGGAGGTAGTACCTTCCACATCAAAGCGAACCATTCGAATACGATGTATGCAATGTAAAAGATTGTCAATAACCATTCGTATTGGGAACTCGAAAGGTCGAGTTCTTTCGACATGCCGGCAGTTTTAGCATTGCTATGCCTGTGTTAGAAATATGACACTATTCATTTTATCATTGACCTACCCAATATTTGATCGATCAAGATATGATAGAAGATCTATTAAAGTCAGTGGAGCCCCGTTGGCAAAGATGTGGGTGGGATATTGCTTACACAACACCATCACTAAAGGAATAAGTCTTCTATCCAGCTTCCGCACAAGTCTTTTTTCGATCTCGTTATTTACATAATACCCATTTTGAGCCGAAGGGGGTTCATGAGCAGCTTCTAGGTGGGTAACGTTTGCTTTTTCGGATTCGGCCATCTTGGTTGGAAGTCGGACTAGAAGAATTAAGACTTTCCGAGATCAAAAATGCACTTGCTTCTAGAAGGTTGATCGACTAAAGCTCCGCTGTGCTGTTACTCTCTCGGGTTCACTGCGCCAATAGAGAGAAAAGCTATTGGTTCAAGCGACACGATATCACTTTGTAATTGACAAGTACAAAGTACAAAAAACGTTGTGAAAGGAGAAGGAAAAGAAAAGCGATCACAGCTTCATTTTATTCATGCGTGTGGGAAAAGATTTGAAATCTTACATGTCACACTGACAGTACCGAGGGGAGAATCGCCAGCGATCATTTCCATTTTGAACTATCGCCGTGAGGGAATTTGCCAAGGTGAATACGCATTCGTGGAGACCCCGCGATTTCTGATTCGTCGGGAAACCTATTCCCTGTGGAGATATATGGCCTTATCTGGTAATAAATGATATCCGGGAAGCTTCATTCGATGATAAAGGGTTTGAAATTTCTGTGGATGACCGAGCTTTCGGGAAAGCTACCTAGGTATACCTAGGTAGGTAATAAACAAGCTTCTGACAGATTACATGGGGTAAAACGGTATCAACGCTACCCCCGCAAAATGTCACCGTCGCACATCTATCATGAACGATGAATGAACAAGTTGTGTATGATATTGATGACATTCAAAATGAAGAGATCGTGTAGCTGATTTATATGATAGCATAGAGGAAAGTGCTATGTTTCGAATGTATTCTTATGCTCATAATAATCATCGAATTTGTCGAATGTTTGGTGGTAGATTCAGACTTACGCCACCAACGAAGGACTATGTTGTAAGTGCCGTGCCGTGCCGTGCTATCGGAAGAGTACACACGTTTTCAATTGGCCAGGAGGGATACCGGCACATGATTACAACGTAAAACTCGATAGTAATAGGCAAGTATACCAATAGCAGAAGTTAGCAGTAATCGTGCCCTCGAAGCTTGAAGACCGGAATCGTATCTTCTTCGGTTTCCGTTGCTGCCCAATCTCCATTTTCTTCTCTGCCGTAAGGAAAGCTCCACTGTCTTCGGTATCGTTAAATGGTACTGTTTGTATTCAATTTTTCGAAGAATTGTGACCATGACCACCTGATGATATATTAAAATATAAAAGGAAATTCAATGTGGGGCATCTAGGAGTTTTTGTTTTTGTAACGGATATTAGAGTTTATAGGGAACAGGCACGGATGTCCTTCATTCCTTGGCTTAAAGTAAAAGTTGGGAGAGGGGATGCCAAGAGTGGAGTCCAAAGATTACTTATTCCATCTGTTTGTATGGAACTTCCAATTCACATGTTATTCTCCTCTTGGCGGGCAGGAAATCCAAAAAAACATGAAGATATACTCAAAAGATTAAGGGATACATTTTCCCCAATCAAAATCCCGGTTATCCGGATAAGGAAGGGCAGATAACGCATTTAACTCTAGTTCAAAGCCACTCAGTGTTAACGCTGGAAAAGCCGAGTGAGCCGTAACAAATTTGCTATAAGGAGCTTTAGCTTGCTATGGGTACCATTGTTTCTTGAGACTACAATGACGTTTGAAAATCCAGGGACTCCGTAAAAGACATACAGTAGTGGATAACTGTAATGAAATATAAATAGATTTGATGTATCAGGACTAGAAGCTTTCTTTCGACGACTAGAAACCCCAAGTTAGACCTTGTGGTTCTTTAACTGGACTTTCTTCATGCCTAGCTTGTCAGCTATTATGAATCAATATCAATCAATATCGATACGATACGTAAAAGTATTTAACTCTTTGTTGAAAGAAGTGAACACTGCATCAATAGTGTTTGGTATAACCTGCGCATGTATCAAAAAGGGTTTTCTCTCTAGAAAGAAGTTATTCGGATACGGAGATAACGGAGACACGGAGAACGTGTATACTATTTTTAATCTTCAATTCCGTGATAATGAATGAATTCAACACCCACCTCCTCCTCCTCCTCCTGATATAATCATTACACCAGAAGTCTCAGTCTCAGCCACAACTTTCTAACCTTATATAGAAATTCATGAACATTTGATTTGATCTTCCGAGATGTTTATTTCATTTCATCTCCAATCTCCATGTGTCTTGTGTCAATAACCAAAAGATGCTTGAAAGAACAACCACAACAAGCAAGTGCAAGACAGAGCGGACACAACCAACACAACCGACACAGCCAGTTATTCATTATAATACTGTACAGTAACAACCTTCTCCCTCTTTCTAGTATGTATCTACATAGGTAGACATTTGTAGATATTCCTTGGGTGATCTTGGAGACCTTTTCCTGGGCGTCTCCTTGGCTCATGGACCACAAGTTAGTTGGTGCAAGAATTGTTTCAAATGAGAGATTTCATGTTTGATTAATTTTCTGATTTGGGAGTCATTGGTTGATTCATTCACTCAATGCCATACAAGATGAAGAGAGATACTCGTACAGAGATCCGGTTCTTATACGAGTTGTTCAAATGGAAATAAATAGTACAGTAAGAGTAAGTAAGATACCTAGTATTCATTCATTCGGCAGTGCAAAAGTATAAAAGTTTGTAGATCCTTGGCATCGCATCATCATCACTTTGCATATGGAATCTGAATCCTCTGCCACACACGCCTTACACTTACTTACTTTACTACCTACACCTACCAAATGTTGATTCAGATCATAATAACTACAATAGATATATTCTGCAACAAACGACAACCTCTCCAATTCAGATTCGGATTCAGTACACGAACCAGCTACAATACTTGCTGAATCACTCACAAGGACGACCCAGGTTATCAATCAACCGCAGCTTCGGTTGTCACGCGGAGTTACGATAGGAGGACCTTTATACTCAGTTATAGGTATGTAAAATATTCGAACTGAGTAGGGAATTTGACTCTTATTAATTAATTAAATAGAATCTCGGGAAAGAAAGACATTTACTTCAACCATCCCTCATCCCCGTTGTCCATCTTTATCCACTTTGGAAATTCGAAGAAAAGATAATCCACATACACCATTGCTGCCGCGTCACCCTTGACCATTCGAAAAGGGTTTGAATGAGTTGAACGAATTGAACGAATTGAACGAACTGAACGAACTGAATGAATTGAACGAGTTGAACGACTCCATCTCAAACAAAGCCTCCTATGAGCCCACTGTTTCACGTCGAACAAATAACGAAATAACCACATACCGCCACAATTGCACAATTCGATCATCCACAATTAAACCTACCTTTCATGGGGATTTCTGGAATTTCTGGAACCCATGAGAAGAGAAAAATAATAGAGTGCAAAGCAGAATTATATATTCCACGTCTCCACTACTTTCGCAGATCCTCCCTATTCGATTTTTATTCAAGAGTAAGGGAGAACGTCTCACAAAATGACGTTGAGTAAGTCATCTTTCCTTTACAACCATTTGCCTCACAAAATCAAGTCTTCTTCAAAAAGTACTCGTACTCCAATCCTGTTTGATATTGTCCCGGAGCATTCTGAAAAGAAGTTAGAGGCGGTAGCTACTGCGGGAGTACCTGAGCTAGAACTAGCAGAACTCAAGATGAGCTCTAGTCCAAAGAAGAGGTCGAAATCCGTCTCCCGCTTGCATCGCATTTCAGCCTATCTTCCAAATATTTTTGTAGAAACAGACTCTAAATTCAACCAAGAGAAACCTCCGCCACTACCTCAAAATTCCAACCTTCCTATTCGACAATTACCATCCCCCGAACCCTCTGCAGATATTCCCCCCGTTCCCGCGATCCCTCCTATGCCCACTAGTGCTCCGCCTGCACCACCGACTGAACAAGCGCCAAGCAAATTACAAAAAGAACAACCATCGCCAGATGTACCCGAACCACCTGTCAATCAACTTACAGAACGGAGAGGCAGACATGGTTCCGCTTCGAATGTGAACTCTCTTGCACCTCCATCTCCATTCTCGGCGATCAGTGGTAATGGAAACAGAACTGTATCTTCTCCAGTCTCCAGTCGACCACCTTCATACGGTTCCGATGGTGAGAATAGTGCCAAGGTAACCAGACGAAGAAGTTTCTTCCCCGGAAAGACAAAGTCAAGACATTCATCATCACATTCCGGCACAGATGGTAGATCATCTGCTTGGGTGATTGCTGGGGATCAAAAGATTGATTACAATATATCGCTCGTAACAAATGGCGAGAAGGTAATGAATGATGCGAGCGTCGGATTCCTAATTGGCATTGTGGCTGACGGATGACAACAGGTCCCAGAATTGTGGGAGGAATATTGCGACACATTTGTACACGTTTTCCCGGAATCATTCAGTCATGGACCATCTTTCAAGGTTCCCTCCTTGATTTTATCATCATCTCGACCTCTTTACGAACTTATAACTAGCAGTGTTGCCAAGCGCAGGTCAACAAGCTCTGATTCCGCTGGTAGGCAAAGTCCGGACGCTCCAACTCAGACAGGCACACCTCCATACACTCCAGTCGATGGACCAACCGGCTCCGAAGCGTCTTCAGATTACATGAATCAATTTCCTGAAAGCAGTGGGGAGATTCATCTGTATTTCCCAACAGAATTATCCACTGATGATCCGACTAAATTCACTCCCGATGATATTCAAAATCTTGTGAATGTTCGAAATTTCTTCGCATTTATGACAGGCCAACCGCTCGTAGCTACGAAGACTTGCCCTACCATATATTATATATTCTTGGCCGTATCCGCAATATTACAAAAGTTCGAATTCAGCAACTTTGATGGATCAACATATGGAGAAGCAGCAGCAGCTAGCTTTGCGTTTTTTTTGGACGAGTTTCGTTTAGCAGATGTCAGACAGGGTCGAGAGAAGAACATCGAAGCACTTGTAATAGGAGAACGAATGAGATCCACAGAATTATATCACGAGGCATTCGTACATGCGGCTGGTAAATGGCATTCAATTAAGGATCTCAAATCAAGCCTCTTCAAGGAGATTTCGAACAATACACGCGATCGGTTGGAACGAGCATCCTTGGAGCTTTCCCAGCGACAAAAACGTGCCGAGGAACGATTAGTTGATTTCGAATACCCTGCTTTGTTTTCCGGTGCGGCATCATCGAAAACCAGCGCAGAATCGAAAATAGCTCGATTTCAAAATTGGAGGACAAACTATCTAAGCATGAGGCGGCATATGTTATCGTACTACAAGATTGTACATGGCCAATGGCCACCAAAGCAAAGGACCAAGAATCAATTCGTCGAAGGAGGCTTGAATCGTCAAGTACTCAAGCAGCTTTACACCGATATGTGCAACCTTTACGACTTTATGGCCGATCACGAAACCATAACAACTCGATCTATGGACTCGGATGACCAGGATGCGGCCCATGCTAACCCAATTCATTTAGCAGCACGAAAGGTATTGGCTGAATTTGATAGATCTTCTCCACCAGTTCTCCCACCTATTCCATTCGATGTTCCCCGAGTTCCGACTATAGCATCTATTGAACCTGGCTTCCCCCTTCTATCGCCCAAAGACCAACACAAGGCATCAACTCGAAGACTCAAGGAATACGAACTACTTCTCATCTTGGCTAAGAGTCATAACCTTGATACTGACAAGAAAACCCCATTCATGGAGATGTTCAAAACTTTTGAAGAAAAAGAGTCCAAGGGCAAAAATGTTCAGGAATTGTCCGACCAAAGATATGGTCATTGGTTGTTTCTCTATGCAGTCATCCAATCACTTCCCATGCTTGTTGTAGATGTGGAAAATCTACGATATACTGAAGGAGTGGACTACTTCTTGTGCCAACCGCCACTAGGAAACTTACCATGGTTGGAAGATTCATCTGGTGTAAAGATGGCATGGTATGGAGTTCAGGGTGGTCAAGGTGTGGTCAGCTTGCCTAGCGACGTCGTCAATTATGGTACAGAAGGTGTTTATCGAAGATCACATTGTTGGACTATCGCGCAGAAATGGATTAATAAATCAGAAGCCAACGACTTCTCTCAATCATTTTCACCAATGGACCAAGAAGAAGGATCAATGTCACCACTAGCACCGCCTCCTGGTTTTGGTGGAAGCTCTAGCCGACCAGATAGTCGAGGTCGTGATGAATCTTCTCGAAGATCTAGCGTTGCGAGTAACGGTATGCTTGGAGTTGATAATCGTAGCACCAGTCGTCTATCGAAGCGGAATAGCGTGATGCTAGGTTTGGAAATGTTGCCAATTCCGGGCAGCATGGAACATGGATTCAGATCAGACTCACCAGGTGGACGAGAATCACCCGTAAGCGCCATGGGTCGAAGAACCGCATCTCCTTACAGTCGCAACAGTGTCATCAGTCGAAATAGTGTCGCCAGCTTCCATGCAGATGGTCGACCGACATCTTCAGCCGGAAGAAAAGAATCCACTTTCGATGATATTCTTGGTACATCGGGTCTAGGGAAAAAGGATAAGGGAAAGAAGAAATGATGAAAGGAATTGGGGATATTTTTTATGTTTGCATGAGGGATGGAGTTGGAACAATTATAAACAAAGTTATAGGTACACAAGTGCGTCCGCGAGGGATTGATAAAATATAGGATACCAAAATCTTGATGGGCGATATGCAGTATAGCGGTAAAGCGAGCATATGCTGAGGAGGAGCATTCTAATGGCGTTTCGATTGAACTTTTCTTGATATCATTGTGGAGGATGTATAGTAAGGAGGGGAAAATATTACCGATGGGTGAACATAATTTCCCGATCTAAATTTCGCGGGTACTTTTGGGAGATCAGTTAATTTCATAGCATGTGGAGAAGTGGATGTACCTACGAGGTTAGAAAAGACAAGTAGGAAGATAATAATGAAGATACCATGTGTTGAATTTGAACCAGTTTACACCTCATCTTTTTGGGTCTACTGTACCATACGAGAGATTATTCAATAGCTTTCAGGGTATGATCTATCTATAACAAGGTAAACTCAAATCGCCACTGGCCAGACCAAATCTTTTAAAAGCTTTCATACGAGGGCCCGTTACATTTTTCATTTTCTCCCAGCATCCTTCTTATACCGGTAAGTAGGTACTCGAGTATATCAGGTGAGTTTTGATAACATATATCATTAGTATAGTATAGTATTAATTTTTTGGAGTTTTTTTTAACAAAGAAAAAAATAGTATCGAGCTGAAAAATAATAATATAAAAACTTGTTTTTGGGAGGGAGGCAATGTAACGGTGTGATGTATGTAGTGTAGTATTGGCTTGGGGGCCGGGGAAAAAATCGTAAGATTTATCACGAACGCCATGCGCTGTGCTGTGCATGCAGTGCGTCACGCGTCATGCGGCCGCTGGGTGGTGGATGGATGGATGGATGGATGGATGGATTGTTTTGTTGTTTTGGTGATGTTTTTAGGTGGTTTGTGTGATGTGGATTTGGGTGATGGTTTTTGGGTGATGGTTTTTGGGTGATGTGTACCTAGTAATTGTGACGTTTCGGGACAGGGGGTTAAGGTTCCGCAGGGGATGAGTTCGGGATGGTGTGGAAGTTTGGATGTAATCCTACAGAGTATTTTTGGAAGATGTCTATTTTGTTGTGGGGTAGGTTGGGGTAGGACTTACTGGGGAAATGGAGTCTGGGATGGGGGTAGGGATGGGGATAGGGATTGGGATGGGGATTGGAGAAGGGTGGCATCTGGTTTACCTGCTAGTGCTCGTGACTAGTGGCTGGTGGCTGGTATTGAGGGATGTGGGTGTATGGATTTATGGATTTGTGGAGTGAGGATGTAAAGAAGGGAGGGAGGGAAGAAAGGTAGGGAAGAAAAGAAGGGAAGAAAAGAAGGGGAAGGAGGGGGGGAAGGAGGGAAGGAAAGGCCCGTTTGGTAGAATAGATGGATGGATGGATGGATGAATGGTATGCAGAACAAATCTATCTCGAATCATGTACTAATGAAATGTCATTGGATAATAAGAAACCGGCCTAGTCTACCTCACTACGTAGGTGGAGAATAGGGGCGAGGTTTATTTTTGGGTTCTTGCTTGGCTTGGATGGTTGTAAGACTGTGAGTGAGAATCATATGGGATGGTATGGGATCGGATCGGATGAAGAGTTTGAAGTGTGAAGTGCGAGGTGTGAAGTGTGAGTGAGGATCTTGTTGGTGCTGGTGAGTGGTGCTGGTGAGTGGTGTTTTGGGTCGTATTGTTACCTAATACGAGTATATCATATGATTTTTCATCTGACTTACTATTCTTGTTTCCGCACTTCATCACTTCATCTATATCCTTTCCAAATCCAACTAAGATAACCAACCATACAGATTCAACACTACACTATCCCGATACGAAAAATACAAAAGAGACGAATATTAGCGAATGTCAGGAGATGTAATGGAATATGATACCGGTATATCCTAATCCATCCTACCATTCTCATCAACGAAGCAGGAATTTTCATACCGTACATGCAATGCAGTTGTAATGCCAATACGAAGACTACCATTGCAGTTTCTAAGAGGTGAGGATCGGCGTTCTTGGGGGGCGGTTGAGTTGTTCTAGACTAGATGATAGATACTCTTGTTTTGTTTGACGGAGTCCTTGTTTATGTTTATGTTCTATGGATATTCTTGCTGTTGGGGCTGCGGGCTATGCTATGCATGTTCATGTTGATGTTGTAAACGGGAAGCAGACTTGGTTTGATACGATGGGATGGTTTCTTCAATGGGCTAGCTAGGATCAGCTACTCGGCGCGAGGCGCTATGCTATCGAAAAGTTCTATGTAACGCTTTTCTTTCAATACTGCAATCTTGTGTGTATGTATAGTCGAGTACATCCGACAGATTGATATACCGGTATGTGTGGGAGCAAGAATAGGCACGGTATGCATAATATATCATATTATATCATACCATATCCAGAAGATGCCTCCTATTCAGGATTTGAGGGTTTCCTTGATACGGTTATGATCGTCATTCGAGATACTATTGATAAGGTCAGATGCAATGCAACTCCAGTCCTAGAGCTAGAGAGAGACCTGGTGAAGTAAGAGCAGCTTAGGTCCCTCTCCCCCCCCTCCTAGCAAGCCGTCTTCCACATTCGACGGCGATGGGATTACACCTACGTAGTACGGTACGTGCAGTAGCCTCCTAGGTCGCAGAACCTGTATCTGAAAGCTGGGAGTAACTTTTGGGACCAGGAAATGGGAAGACGTCCCTCGTGAGTCTACTATAAAGAGCGTGTGGATTCCCAAGTGGAATTTCTGCATCCATCCATCCATCCATCTATCGATTACTTTCTTCAAGACTCAAAGTCAAGAATTCAACTTTTAACAACTTCTTCTCGTCAAACGTTACATCGTCCCTTCAACATCATTCAATATGCACGCCCCAATCACCGCTATGATCTCGAGTGTCCTCGCTCTCACCGTCGCTGCGTATCCTAGCGTAAGTTTCCTCTCCAGCACCATGCCCCTCTTCCTCTCCCTCTCCCTCTCACTCTCCCCCCTCTAATCCAACCCCCCTCCCCAACGCTCACATAACTATACCGATATACTAACACCCCCTCCCCCCCTCAGGGCGGCGGAGCTCCCACCTCCACCTGGGGCAGCACCTCACCCACCGGCGTCCCCGCCTGTGCTGGCGCCAAATACACATGCAAATCTAGCGACCTACTCGGGCTCCTTACATGCACCAATGTGTTGAATGGGGTTGGCATCAGTATTCCTATTAGTATTGGCAAGCGTGATGCTGAAGGAGCAATTGAGGCGCGTACGGGTGGTGGCGATAAGGAGGGCGATTATTGTTGTACGAGTGCGGGGTTGTTGACGTTGAGTTGCTTGAATGTGGCGAATGGGGTGCTGGTTTTGTTGCCGATTAGTATTGGTTAGGTTTGGGTGTTGACGTGTTGGTTCAGACGGAGGTGTGATGGTTGTTGGGGATTGGGTGTGTGGTGGTGGGATATGGGGGAAGCGGAAGGATGTTGATGTTGGGTGAAAGATTCAAGGCAGAATGGTTGGATGCAAGCAAGGCAATATAGTTCAGTGGTGTCTGTGAAATCTTTCGTTTTTTGGTCCTCGGTATACGATATTGGATTGAATGAGGTGGTTAAAATCGGTGGTAACTTCATATAACAATCATTTAAATGCGAAGAAGCTATATACTATATAAATATATTATTGTTTGAGTGGCTTTATTCTATTGATTAGCCCATGGCTTGTGTACTCGAGTATTGTGAAAGAGACAGAGTTAATAGCAGTGGTTCATTCCATGTATCACTCACTATGTTAATGTGATTTGTATGGGTATATTCTGATTTGTGATTGAATGTCTTTTTTTCTCCCCTTTTGGTTTAGTTTGATTCGGTTCGATGTATTGCGATTTTGTTTGATATAGAGGATCTCTCTAGTGGATAATAGGCCTATTCAATGCATATGTTGCGAGGTAGAAGGAGAACTGGTGGAGCTCCTAGGGCTATGCTGTTGAGAGGAGCGGAATACTGGAGAGAGAATGGGTCAAAATGGATGGAAATTGAAGTTGAAATATACTAATGTACCTATACGAGTACATATCGATAAGGGGTAGTAGTAGTATGGCTGTTCATATTGTTATAGGCATTGCGAACTGTATTTGCGCAGCCCATCTAAGACTAAGTGAATCTGTTGGCTAGCCGTTTTAATATGGCCAGTTGCACGCCATACACTCAGTTAAATAACATGTATTCAATTTCAATCTCAAAATATTTATTTCAATAAAACAATTATCTCAATATTAGAAATACATAAAAATAATTTTATTAATTAATACTTCAATTAACGTGGTTTATCAGTACGTGGATCATATCAGTACATGGATCACTTTTACCTCAATTTACAACTTCAAAACCATATTATTCAACAACAATTGAATCAATTGATTGAAACTATTAGGAATCTAATAATCTAGGATCTATTACATTACTAGAATAAGTTCTTGAATTATAATCTGGTTTTCTATACTTACTATAGTATTTACTAGAAGATATTTCCCTATTAGAATTCGTTCCATTTTGATGCTTATCGCATAGAATCTGAATATCAATCTTTTGCTAAAATAATATATTTATAGTCTCTTGTTCAGTAAATATTTCTCTTTGATATAATTGAGTCTTTTTTGTATATCGATGTTTGTTTAATATCTTATTTGCTTTTCGAAATATATAGATTTCTATATTTAAAAGTGTATTCTTATATACTAATCTTTTTGTGTCTTTAATTAAAGCTAGTACAGTTTCGAATATAGATATAGGAGAGCTTGATTGATAATAATATATTCGAGATTTGATTAAAGTCGATTATGAAAAAGCTTCAGTTGGATTGCGAGGTGTTTGAGAGACCCAAGAATCGATAGGTTCTGAGGGAGTGGATAAAGGGCTAGGCGTATAAATTCGAATATCTAATTTCGAGAGCATGGCTTGAGGGTCAAATAGTATTAGTCCTGTTTCTTGAAAGCCAGCTTTTATATTCTGAATTGTAATTGATTGTTGATATGCAGCTTTGAAAGCTATAAAGAATTCAACCTTTGAGATATGATTGATATAAGCCTTGATAAATCCTTTAATCTGAGAATCATATGATTGTTTCAAAACACTAAAGTATTCAATATCCAATGACTGAGTTAAATGACTTGAATGCAA
>KI628544.1:92958-134303 GCA_000503235.1 Sclerotinia borealis F-4128
AAACCCTTGATTATCTATATTAATAATATATTGAATAAGCACTTCCTCTTTCATTTTTGTAATATTATGATTTTTTGATCGATATTCTGTATAAGAGATAGAACTGTTCATTCTGTAGATAAGTGTGACCAAAAGGGTATAAACAGGACTCCGATTGTGTACTTAGAATCTACAAGTGAAGAGCTATGTAGGATGCTAAAAGGAGGACTATATATACAGGTATTGGGAGCCATAAGGGCTAGGCCAAAAAGGGTGAAAGAGTCCTAGGCGTAAGATGCCTAGGTCTAGAGCTATAGAGCTAGGGCTCTAAGCTGTGAAAGGAAGGTCCAAAAGAGCCGTCATATCATACTATGTATGTAGTATGAGCCAGTGGGCGGAAGAGAGCCGTCTGTTCCGTCACAATAAGCATTATATATAGTATATTGTATAGCTTGGAAGCTTTTCGATAACTTAATTTTTTGTCTTTTTGAATAGCTTCAATAGCTAAAAGTATTCGATCTTCTTTATTGTTCGATTGCATCGTAGATTGTTGATAAATCGCGTGTTGAAGTTGAAAGTTGTAAATTGAGGTAAAAGTGATCCATATACTGATATGATCCACGTACTGATAAACCACGTTATATTAAATAGAATTTCTATTTTAAAGTCATTTTAATAAAGATATTATAGATTGAAATTCGAATTTGAAATTGAAATTGAGATAAAAGTTGATAAGGAGTTAAAATCACGATTTCTTTTTTAGATACACATTATTAAATCAGGTGTAGGTGTATTAAATCAAGCCACAAGTCACGAGGGCTTTTGATTTTGATATACCCAAATCAAAAAGAAAATTTAGCTTCAATCGTATTAACTATACAAATATCACCTTGTTTCTACTGGGATATAGATTTTCATCTTTGAGTGAGGATTCTTTCTACTTATTAGTTCTCGGTGTCTATCTGGACTAATACTCTGTCTTTGTAACCAGATTACTGGGAAAATTCTATCACCAAAAACGAGAAGATTTAACTCTTTATACCACAGCAACGCCATCTCCATACAGAGCCACATCAGCATAACGCTTTCTGATTCGTGGCATAAGGGACAGTCACTTACTCTCACTACCGTTGCACACTTTCACTTACCCACGTCTTCGGGCTTGTTGGTTTCTTGTTCGTAACGCCGAACCTTTGGCTTTGTCGATCTTGCGCTCGCAGGTCTTCTACGTTGGAGGACGATATTCTGATCATTAATCCAAGAATGACTGATTGGAAAGATTCCAAGATAGACGGTGATACAATAATTGTTGATCCAGATAGGGATGTAGTTCTTATTCTTGATTTAAATAAGAATGTATCCGATGTCGTCGTTGATGCTACATCAACTGATTCTCCGAGCAAGGACATATCGTCAACTGATTCTCCGAGCAACGATACATCGTCAGCCGATTCGTCATCCATTCATTCGACAGTTAACAAGTCTACCACGACTGATTCAAAGAAGATCCGCTTCGTAGTTTCCTCAAAACACATGTCGCTCGCCTCACCAGTTTTCAAAGCCATGCTACAAGGCAACTTCCAGGAATGCCTCGAGCTGAAAGAAACTGTTAACATTGAGATACCACTTCCTGATGATGATTCCACTGCATGGAAGATCTTGATCAATCTCATTCACGGTCGAAATAAATCCGTTCCACTACACCCTGCATTGCAAGTTGTCACGCAAGTTGCTGTCCTGGTCGATAAGTATAGAATGCATGAGATTGTTTATATGTTCACTCCAGTTTGAATAGCTACACTACCATACCCACCTGAGGGCTGGATAGAGAGAATCTGTTGGATATGTATAACATGGGTCTTCGACCTGACAATAGAATTTCAGGAAATTACCCGAGTTGTCCAATGTGAAGGTCTTGACCCCTTTGGAGAAACTCTCAAGCGCTACAATTTGGATCATTTACCAATTCCACAACCGGTTACTGGTAAGTCTTCGACTTCTTGTATAGCTTAGATATCGATTTTCTTTAACTTGTATCATCAGCTAATCGAACTAAAGACAGACTCGAAGCATCACGCCAAAACGCAATGGATAATGCTTTTGAAATTCTTAGGAGCACCATATTACGATACCAAAATGAGAGTTCTAACTGCGAAATTGACGCTCACCCTAATAAGCTGGTTGACGGGCTAGAATCTCATAGAAAATGGTGCGATATGTTGGTACATGCGAGCCTCGTGGAGTCTGCGACAAAGCAATCGATATTTCCCATCCCAAAGGCTCCGTACGATTGTGTATCTTTCTTGTCTTTGCAATTGAGTATACGCCAGCTCAATATTGTTACAGCTTGTTACATTTTGAAAATGCGCACTCTTGACAAATATGGAATTCACGAAACTCTGATTGCATCAATCAACGCCGCTGGAGAAGATTTAATTGGACTACGAATAGATAGCCTAAAGAAGCAGCCAATACAAACTCATTGTCCAACTCAATAGCACATAGAAACCATTGGTTATATGCATGCAATTAACACGAACTTGTCGAAAATCTTCACTTTCTAAGACTAAGACAGTTAAGACTGCGCAAAAGATAGCCGTGGGGCGGATGATTGGTCTGGCGGAGGATCTATAGATTTTCTGCTTATAGGGCAGATTATTGAAAAAGCTCAATAAGAACCTATTGGGCATTTGTAAATAATCTATAGTCATGAATTTTTATATTTTTTATAATACTAGTATTAGTATAAATTTTATAATTATATAATTTTATATTAATTTTATACTAATTTTTATTTTAATTATAAAAATTAATAGGTTTATGAAGTATCTATAGAGCTCTATAGATAACGGATTTCTTCTCTGCAGCCTAACTTAGTCTTAGTCTTTCTTTTATAGCGCTTTAATAGTACTCATATAGATATCGAATCTGCAGATTGGGAAGCACGTGAGATACCTCTCAAAAGTAGGCTTCAAAGTGTGTACCGTTGGTTTTATGGAATGAAGATCTTCGGTATTGATGCCTCCCGAATCTAGCTCCATCAACCGTGCTGTCGCTAATATCAGATCTCAGTTGATGATTTATTGCTCGGATTATTTAAAGTCTTGATGGCTTTTCATTTACGTTTTGAGATATTCTGGGTGTTATCGTGGCCCTATAAATAAATATGCGAGACATTCAAAAGAACCTCCAAGATACATTGTAAAGTTCCAATTAGTGATACTTTTTGATGGCTTGATGATATATTACTTCATTCGGTATATAGTATAAAATAAATAAATGTATTCCTTCTGTGTTTTATTAAAATTGAATTCATGGACTTGATATGTTATCGTCATTTCTGAGGATTTGAAATAATTAGCCTTTGTGAGACTCACGAAAGAAAATTAGCTGGTCTAATACTCTTCATACCACCAGAAAGTTCAGAATTGAAGGGGATTTCACCACTTTTAGTACAAGTTAAACTTAAACTCATACTTGGATCATTCTAATTTCAGAACCTCTAGTAGATACGGAGTATGTTACAACTGAATGGCGCCTAACGAGGGCTAAAGTGAGCGGTAGTTGATAAGTGATAGGTGCAATACGTTCACTGATAGTATTCTTCTTTCAAAAATAGTGAAACTATACCAATGAAGTCTATATCCTCAATTCGTACGCTCGAAATATCAAGGAAAATTTATATTTGAATGTAACGGCGATGGAGAGAACTAGAGCTCGCTTAAATTGCCGTTTTCGGATTGAGGCTGTCTAGTCGATGTACTAAGGTTGCCCGGTGTATATAGGGCAGCTCGCTACCTTCTGGTCTCCTACTTTCTGACCTAACCGTAATTCTCTAAATGGGGTGTCGGAGAAGGACTTTTCGATAATTCGTCTTATTATTGGTCAAATTTGTTATTCTATTGAGGGTTTTACATCTGAGAAATTGATAGGTGGAATATTCTTGTCAATTTCCTTTTGCTTCTCTGCCCTTTCCAAAAGAAGATGTCGAAACGTTCGAGGTATTTGTGATCGCGATAACATCACCACAGAGGTCAAACTATGTGTAATTATCGGAAAGAGAAACGGAATGCCGATGTAGATGAAGAAGAGAAAGTCTTTTATGGACTGTGTAAAGGCAATAGTGTGATCGATAGCTGGTAATGGGAATTTTTCAGACCACAAGTCCAAAGATAAGAAATTTCGCATTCTTAAGACAATTTGGAATATCAAATATAATCAGGAATACGTTATTCAGAACGAACGAATCATCAAGCTTGTAAAAAAGTCTCTGAAACCTCCTTCCCCCTCAAGCGAAGATTCAACCCATTAAAGCTATGGAAAATCTAGTTAAGGACCCACACCCTCACTTCCATATCTTGTCTCATCCCTTCTATATATTCAAATGCTTACATACTCCACCTTCAGAAGCAATCGACGCAGGTCGAGAACAACTCATCGCATCCTCCTTCAAAGTCATGACCGACCTAATCGACGACCTCCAAACAAAAGAGCTATGCCCATCTAGTTTCGTAAGTCGTTCTGGCAAACACGATGAGGCGCCAGAAGTCACAGCCATCTATCGCAACGAATGCGATTCCACGATGCTGGGCTCTCTCATGAGAGGCGCCAGAGCAACGGGACTATGTCCGTGCGAAATTCCCCCTTTTGATGGAATGTCGCTTCCGTCATTGGTCTGGGAAATGAAAGAAAGATTAAATTCATATCGTATCGCCTTGTCAATGGACTACACAGCCAGATCGGGACGGTAATGAATTTGTGAAGGGTGGTTGCCATTCAAATCAGGAATGGAGCACACTTATAGATGACGTTGAACGTATTGGGTTTTCCCCTCAAGGACTTCATCTGAAGGATATCAAGCGTTCTTGATATCCATCTGGCGATCGTCTAGCTGTGAAGACAATAGTTCGTTACAACAAGTAGTCAGCAGTCTGGTATACACGAGAGATTATTAGTGACGTTCTGAGAGTGGCATAAATGAAGCTCGCTAGGTCAGAAAGAAAGGATTTCCGAGAGGAGGAATCGGGTACCAGAGGAATCTTCCAAAAGTTGTCACATTATTGATGAACCACCCTTCCTACAATCCACCATTTGTCAACAACTTTTGTTTTATATATTTTAGGATGATTTTCCACGAAGAATGAGCGAAGAAGAGGCAAATACTTATTATGAGCTGATTTACTTATTGTATTATTAACGAATGAATATAATAGTAAATTTATATCTCTAACCCTAAAACCGTGACGTTAATCAAATAGCTACATACATTTTCGAAAAACCATTGCTTTCTATATGCGATAATCAATCACTTCGATCCGTGGCTATGAGTCAAAAATCTAGGTATCCGACGGTACTACTCGAGCATTTCAAATGAGCTCTCTAATTCTGTAAAACCTCTAGACGTTTAGGTATGGGAATACAATCACGTGTCTGAAATGATCGCCTTTAGGCTTAGTATTGTATTAGTGCACGCTAAGACTAAAAGCCACTAATTTAGGCTAATTTAATAAACTAATCAAAAAACCATATCAGGGTGCATTAATGGTTCCAAATTGGAGGGTGAAGCTATTAATTATCTCTATCTCTCTCCCCTTTCCTTTCCCTCGGTTATAACGAACAGCATAGCACAGCACTCAAAAGCAGATACCAAACACTAGCCTTTAGTCAAAATATTATATTGAATTCATAAACTCGTCACCACCCTTTCATACAATCTTTGACCATCCTAAAAGGAACTCGAAGATCAAAAATTACACCGACTAGGTCCTTCAGGTTCTCCAGGCTCTCTAGGTTCTCCATTTCCCTTAACTCAAGAATCGAATAATACAATTTGAGCGCCCTGCCATTATTTCATGCCTCGTTTTCCACCCTTTCAACATTCAACGCGAAAAACAACCCCAGGATTAGATCGCAGAAGGTTGAGTAACCTGAGTAGTCCCAGCCTCACTTGGAGCATAAGTAGAATTCATCTGACCCGTCGTAACAGAAGTTCCAGTAACACTAGGTGCATAACTTCCTGGAATTTGTTGTCCGCTACTAACTCTGCTCTCGCCCGCTTCAGATTGTTGAAGTCCATCGTGACGATATCCATCTTCAGTGCCAACAATAGATCCCTCAACATTTTGGCCATGTTGATGTTCAACACCCTCCTGACGCACCGCACCCAAATCGAGGTTATCATGTGATTGGACATCTTCCAATTCCAATTGCCAATCTCGAAGATCATCTTCGGCATCGTTGAGGATTTGTCTGGCTTGTTCGCCATGCTCGAAAGCTGGTCGAGTGTTTCCTGGTACGATTGGTGTATCATCGAGAAGATTGAGGAGACGGCGTCCATGTCGAGCAAGGATAATTTGTTTCTCTGCTCTTTCGATTGTCGCTTCAAATTCAGCGGCATATGCTTCCTTGATTTTCTTTCTTGTCTGTAGTTATCTTGTCAGCGTACTCATTGGCTATTATCCATTAGTGATGGACCAAACTTACAATATTTGTCAATTGAGCCTCAGCAACCAAGAATTCAGCTTCCGCTCTGACCAACTCTTGCTCCAAAGTAACCAGAGTAGCACTCTCAGGTTCCTTGGCCTTTAATTTGGCAATCTGGTCTTCCAATTTCTGTTTATGATCCCGACTTGGCTGGACACTCTTTTCAGTATTTCGAATGGCCTTCAATATCCCTCTTGAATCATCCAAACTATGTGCATAATAATCCTCCTGATCCCCCATTTCACTCAACAAAACGCCCACCTTATCCGAGATTTCCGAAATGCCATCATCTTCTGTGGATTCACCCCATTCGGAAAGTTGAGCAGCGATAGAAACGCGCTCTTTGCCTGCGGTCTCATATGCTGTGATGAGATTATTTTCGGTCTTGATTAGTTTGTAGAGTTTCTTGGAGAGATCTGGATGGTTCATTCCGCGAAGGGAAGAGAGGCTAAAATGTTTCGAGGTGGATGCATCTTTGGATGAAGATTTTCCACCCGAGGAGCGAATAGATAATGCTCGGTTCCTGACAACAATTATGTTAGTAATAATGATATCTACCAGATGATCTGCGCAATTGAAAATGGGCCGGATGCCACGACTGCGAAGGTGTAGCAAAGGGGATTCACGAATGGGTGCGAACAAATGCTTAAGAGGATTGTTTTTCTCCCCAGATCCAGAGCTTCTATTGGTATTTCCTCGCCGTAACATATTCATGACATACCCTTTGCGCCGAAGTAAAAGTAATGACAGAGAAAAGAGTGAAGGGGTAGAAATAATGTAACTTACATTTTGGTAGTTGTGTGGAATCAGGAAAGGACTTTATGTCTGTTGGATTCTGAAAGCGATCAGCTCTTTCCCTTCATTAAAGATAGACTTCGCCATTGCAGGCCAAAAGGTAAGAGCGACTTGATAACTTCAAAGTCATCGCCGACCGAAAGTGACTTGTGATGAATAAATCAGAAAGGACAAACCTTGCAACAGTGTGTGTCACCTCACAGCTTGATAGTTGTGGTATTTTATCTACTGAAATTTCAAGATATACTCCGCAGATCTCTAGAGTAAGCTGATATAAATTGATATAAATTATGTGTTGGTGATAACAGACAATCAAAGAAGCAAGGGAGTTTCTTTATGGCAGGTTGGTTGTTCTATTGGCCCACTATTGACGTTGACGTTGACGTCATAGTTTCACATCGATCTGAATTGATGATATGGCCAAGAACATTAAATTGAATATGAGGTTGGGCTTGGGCTGGGCATCTCTTTATTTTGGATGATTGAATGACTAAGCTTTCTCGTATTTGATGCCCAGTGGGTAATGATTGGTGTGCAACGTCGGCCACACAAGATACATCCATTATACATCATAATTCTTGTACTAATATGATACCGGTATGTGCTTCAAATCGAATCATCAATTTGCAATTCTTTGACTCATTGCACAACTCATCCTCCTGGTATTATAACAACCACCCAAGGAATCCAAAACCAAAGTAACACAGGAGAATCACACATACACACACACACACACAACTATTGTCGTAGAACATATAACTGCACACCTTGCTCACCCATTCCAAATCATCCAATACGCCAGCCAGTGTTACATAATACATCTCATCGCGATCAATCATTCCAATCATAACAAACATGAAGCCATAAACGAAAAGAGTTATGACATCTCAATAATGTCTATATGTCGAGCTGCGATAACTGGTTTGGCTTGCTCGAGGACTCGCAGTGACGTAGGTTCTGCTTGCTGGTCTGGTTGATCTCACCGAAGTGACGGAGATTCGTTGAGGGTGGTGATGAGAATGGTGAGAGGAATGATGGTGATGAGATCGACTTGAGACGGGACGAGGAGCATAAACGACTTCTCGAAGGATGGGTTCGCGGTAATATTTTGTTTTGCTAGGCCAGCACATTTTGAGGATTTGCTTGGATGAGGCTGAGAATTTTTGAAATGTTTCGGAAGGGCTTGAAATGACTCTTGAATTCTTTGATCGAATGTAGACAGTTGATAACTTCTTTAGATTGAAGGTATATAGATGTTGATGAATTTGATGGAAAACCTTGCAAAATACCATGATGATGGGGGGATGCTTACACTTATAAGTTTCTCTCGCCATCAATAATCTCTCAATCAGGTATTGAGATGTCATGTAATCCTGGGCAAAACATAGCATCAGCCAAGTCCATGTTGCATATGAAGATTGTAACGTCCTGGCCAATACCCACTGATATCACTCCACCATCGCTTGACCCCCCAGCATGGAGTGAGAACCCTCAGCCTCCACCGCATTCGATGTCATGATCATAGGGTTGAGCCTCAATTGATGCAGTCATCGGGTAACATGAGCAAGAAAAATAATGCTCGAATAAGCACTTATAATTATTCCTTTCCCGAAATTCATCGACGAGGGGCATTGCAATATTGCCCATTTCCGAGTTCAAATGTTTCGCGCCTCCAATGTAAACTTACAATGAAATCAAATCACTTTGACGAAAATTGGATGCGTTCAACTTTCCATTTTTATTTATCGCGATTATGTATAATAAGTACCTTGTAACAGATCAACTGGAGAATATAGTCTCCTGTTGCAGTTCGGAATCTTTACCATTTTGATTTCTGTGCAGGTTGATGAGTGAGTGGGTTGGTGGGTTGGTGAGGTTCAGGGCTTTTTCTCGCTAACCTTACCTTGCGCTTTCAGATTTCCCTCGACCTTATTCCTCGAAAAGTCTTGGGACAAAGTTTAAATAGTACCATGGTTCTTATATCTCGAAGTATAGACCTAGGTTTCTTGAAAGAGTGCTGATGTGGAGTCTTCAGAATTAAGCAGGCTGAAAGGGCTTGAGAATCATGGAATCAAGAATCTAAGAACCGCGATGAACTTGGTCCAAAAATAATGATATTTCTACACGGTTTAGACCCTCCCGGATGGTGAAAATGCTTGCAATGGTTATGGGAGCGGGTATCAAACGCGCAATTAAGAGACCAAGGGGTCTTGAGGTGGAAGAGGAGTGAGAGATAAAAGGGGGGGGGGGGATAAAAAAAAGTATGAAACAATGTTCGCTTGCAAAAGATCCTTTTGGAGATTGGCTGGAGATGAGGACGAGGACGAGGAAGATGATAACGACATGAAATATCGAAGTATGTCAAGATGGTGATAATGATATCTACATTCTTGTTCGAAATCGCGAATGCGAATGCGGGCTTGGTACTATCACACTAAGCAAGTCGGACCAATCAGAAACCAAGAGATACGATATGGGTTTAGACATCTATATATATGTAAGATATCTCTCCGAACTTCCTTTGTCCGTTATTCTGATAGCAGATCGGAATCTTTAAAGTCCGCAATTGCCACTCCAGTCATGATAAGATGATCATATATCACATTCCGTCAATGGAATCGGAGAAGATTTATGCCGAATGAATGTCACGGTACTCGTAACTCTTCATCAATTCTTTATACATTGCTTCCATTTCTTTTCGCAAATTTGATTAATATACCCATCATCTCAACTCAATACCCATCTCATCTGCCCATCACCTCAGACTTCTCTTTACTATGGTCTCTATCACCACGGTTCGTGCCCACAATGCGCAGCTCGTCCGTGATCAATCTCTGATCGCAGTCTTCATGGGCGGCACAGCTGGTATCGGGGATCATACAATTCGAGCTCTAGCCGCCACTCACGCCCAAAAAAGCAAGAAAAGACTCCAGGTGTTCATTGTCGGTAGAAATAAAGATGCTGCTATGAAAATTGTTACAGAATGTAAGGAAGTGTGTCCAAGTGGACAATTCCAATTTGTACAAGCTAAGGATTTAAGTTTGTTAAAGGATGTAGATCGGGTTTGTGAGGAGATTATAGGGATATTGAACGGGAAGGGCGAAAGCGGGACGTATGTGAATGGAGAGTGGAATGGGAGGAAACCGTGGATTGATTTGTTGGTTATGACGCAGGGTGTTCTTAGATTTTCGAGGAATTGTATGTCATATCCATTTTTGTACTCCCAAAAAACCATCTCACACAAAGCAATAGAAAGCAAAGAAGGTCTCGACTCCACTTTCTCCCTAATTTATTACTCCCGCATGCGCTGCATAACTCAGCTCCTTCCTCTGCTCATTGAATCCCCCATCTCCGCCCGCGTCTACGCAATCATAGTCTTCTACGCTACGCATCGTCTCATGTATGTTATATGACTACGTTTTTCATGGAAAACATCGCAGAACAGTATCCGGGGAAAATTGCCCTTTTTCATATTTATCCGGGCATTGTATTGACGAATATGGTTGATCGTGGGACGTTACCGAAATGGTTTGTTTGGTTGTGGAAATACGGGATTGAGCCGCTTGCGAAAGTTTGGGAAACGAAGGGGAGTGATTGTGGGGAGAGGATCTTGTGGCTTACGAGTGAAAGGTTTACTCCTCGAGTTTTGGGTGATGGAGAGGAGAGAAGAGACGAAGATCATCAGGGAAATGTTGAGGTGGCGATAGCGGTGAATGGGACTCTGGGTGGTGGTATGTATAATGTTGATTCTGTTGGGGAGACTTTCCCTACACCGAAAATGTATGGGAAGTTTAAGAAAGATGGGGTAGGTGAGGTTGTCTGGAACCATACTATGGATGCTTTTAGGGTGATTGAGGGTGGTGGTGTTTTCACTGGATGATTAAGTTTGAGGCATGAAAAGGCTACTGGTCCCAGCCGTTTTGTATTGCATTATGTCTATACTCGAGTATTGGGTAACATGGTGGAATTCTTTGATGTTTTTGAATTTTAATACACAATCATTGTCATTCGCTGTTATTCTGGGTCTGATTACAATAAACGGGTTTATCATTTTCTCGAGTAGCAATTTTGATGAATATTATAAAAGGATTGAGATCACAAAAGAGATTCAACAACTCTGATAAGCCCATGTTTGGATGTCATTCTTAGCAAAAGCACAAAGAGGTTCAGTAATTCGTGGATTGGACTGTAGTTATGACTATTAGAAGCCAGGTGCACAAATCAGGGGATACTCATCTCAGGGAAAAGTCAGTGTTTTCAATGCTTTGAGTTAAATCATTGTTTACTACAAAGACAAACAATAGTGATCTAGCCTGAACTCATCACCTTGTCGCGTCGCGTCAGGTCGGTTGACTCGCCTCGTGTGAGTCAATTAGTGAATATTAGTGCTAGATATCAAGAGATTGACTGATACAACATCGATCTATATTCACAACTTCACATAAACAGACAGTGGCTGTACTAAAGTTCTTCGCCATTGTACTTAAACTCAGCTGGTATTATCAAGATACAAGTAATCAAATCCTTCTCAATCACATCTTTACTACCAAAATACTGATTCCTCTTCCTAGATCAGCAGAAATCAAACAGCATAACAATGGCCCCAACAATCGTCGCTGATCCAGATGGAGACACAATTCTCCTACTCGACCCCGAAGGAAGAGACCAACCCGGATCTCCTTCATACAAAAGACACATCCTATCGCTCCTCAAAACATCTTACGCTCGCCTCACCTATCTTCAAAGCTATGTTGAGAAACACATTCAGCGAAGGTACCACACTCTTAACAATCGGCCAGGTGAAAGTTTCACTCCCCGAAGATGACCCTACCGTTATGACGAACCTTGTCTTCCTGATCCATGGTCGCCATGGGCACCCTGACATCGATCATGTTATCACTCTAGACTCTCTCAACAAAGCCGCTATTCTGGTGGATAAATATCACATGCATGAAGCTGTTGCTTTCTTTACTACAACATGGACCCTCTCTTATTTCAACCGACATGCAATTCGTCTCCATTCATTCCGTGATTTTCCCTTGCTCTTTTGTGTCTCTTGGGTTTTTGAACTCGAGGAGCCTTTCAAGGAGATTACGCGCATCATTCAATATAATACGGTGGGAAGTATCAAGGATATGATGAAGGGTACGGGCATCGATCTTCCTATTCCAGAGGGAGTTATCGGTAAGTACATATCATATCCTCTGTTCAGACGTTCAACTAATACAAGTCTTCCAGAAAAGCTCGAGACAGCACGACTAGCTGCCATCGGAGATACAATCCAAGTCCTCGCCAACTTGATCGCCAAATACCAAGACAACAACGGCATAACCATGTGCAAAGTCGACGGCAACCAACTTCCAGATATCAACCAACTACACATCCACAAAGATAGGTGCGATGCAACGGTCCTCGGTAGTCTCATGAGAGGCGCTACGAAAGAAGGACTCTGGCCCCCAGCTCTCACAGAATCTCTCCGCAATAGTTCCGTCTATGCGGTGAAGCAGAAAGTGGTAGGCGTGGAGTTCACAACTGGGTGTGAAGGTTTAAGGGATTTGTTGCCGTGGCCACAACGTTATGATCCGTATAGGATATTGTCAAGTCATGGGATTAGAGACCAGATGAGAGTTTCGATTGAGGAGGCTGAGGGTCGCTTGAGAGGCTTGGATTTGAAGGTGGAGAGAGAGAGGTTTGTGGGTCCATTGTTGGCACGTTATCGTTAGGTTGGTGTACGTTGCTAGGATGCGGTGCGTGTTTATTATTCAGAGTGGATTGAGGTGTTGGCGGTCGATTTACAAGTCTTCTGATGTTATAATTAAAAGACTGTATCGTGCAGATAGAAGTTGTACACTTGCTGACATCAGGGTATCCAATAGTCCGGACTGCAATCCAACAATAAGAGATTCTCAATTCCTGAATATAACTCAAATATTTATCTTGATTGAAAGAATTGAATATATCAAGAATATTCAACCCATTTCAATTATTTGGAAAAATGAATCGCTTAAATTGTTTTAATTGTTTTTAGAAAACAAAAATCATTCGAACATTGTAATTTCTCTACTCTTAATTGGACTACTATTGGATACTCTGGCTAATATTATAGCTTATACACTCCATACTGGAGTATTCAACAAATTAAGCATACGACCTCAATATTCATACTTTGCTTAATTATGGTTCCTGCTCAACATCGCGCTACTACTCGAGTACTCAGACTATACTTCAGACATTCGGGTGCCGCAAATTATCATACTGGTATAATAGTGTACGCGAAAGCTCGCGATAATATATATAATTCACACTATAAATTTCAACCGTGATATTACACTATAATTGAACTCTAGTTAGTGCTCACGAGAAACATTTTCAGCAAACTAGATTAATCATTTTATCAAAACATTTGATAACATCGTTACCTATCTTGGGGCTATATCATATTGAACGGCAAACATCATAATATAGAACTCCATCTTATAAACGATGACCCGAAAGCATCGTTCATCTCCTTACTAGTACATGAATCAATATCCCAAAACTTATCGAACTCGGTTTATATCAAAAAGATCATTATTTTATTGCTCTAGCTGAAATTAAAATAATTGGCCTATTACTTGTATAGTTGATTGTATTAAAGGAAAGCTATGAAAGAAAGGACTAGGCTAAGTATAGTCTAGATTCTAGAATCACCTAGTGAAAGAAGGAATGGCCTAGAATGATTGGTAAAACTTCCTTCCTCTTGAACTATACTGGGGTGAGTCGAGAGTGTATTTTACATACTCTTTTGAGCTAACTGAGTAGTATGACATAAACACCTATAAATCGATGCGTCAAAATGTACTCTGTAAGATCTTTCCATCGTTGAAACTTGAATGACCTACTCCAAGAATCAAGTGGCCATATTAAGAGAGAACATGGACGGGGGCTATATTCTCAATGATTGTGGAAGATAGCTTTTTCCGAGACCCAAGATTCTTTACAAAGATTTTTCTGAGGTCATTACATAAATACGTTTGTATATGTATTCGATCTATGACGCTCACGATATGTCCATATTGCCTACATGAAGGACTTTGCATATATGCAGGTCAATCATGAACCTTTTCAAAGGTTTTGGGACACCTTGACCAATTCTTTCAGGGATCTAGACCAGGTAACTGCCGCTAAGGAGAAAAGAGACTTCGTATGCAAACTTCTCTCCCCTCTTGTCCACGGTTAAAGAAGATGAAGGTTGACTCCAACTGGAAGGATTAGAGAGATTAAATGAAAAGAGAGAACTTAAAGAAAAGCATAGATTCCAAAAAAATCGAAGAGAAGAGGACAGAAAAGGAGAAATGGATAAATCTGTAGGAGAATATGAAGATTTTTAGGGCTCAGAAAAGAAGAAGAGGGGAGGAGGGGAGATTGCATGGGTGAGAGAGTAAACGAAGAGCAACTTTTTGAGAAAATTAGAATTAAAGAGAAAGAGAAGGTGTATGGTTGCCAGTGGGGGAAAGGCTGGAGAAAGATATAGAGACAGAGAGGTTTTGGAATCATAATCGGGAGACGAATGTGTGGGGAATCGAATTGGAGAAACTGAGGAGGGAAAAGGAATATGGAAATGGAGCCTTAAAAATGTAGTCTTCTACTCGAGGTGAAAGCCTAGAACGTTAACTAATAATTGAATGTGAAAACCAGTACTTGGAACAAACATGAAATAACTGGTACAGTACAAACACTGGTTCCCATCTCTAGGGCAAATCGAAGTAATATTCATCATTTAGAAAATATGTTTCAGACTGGAGTCAAAGAGATGTGTTCGAAGACGAAAAGTTCCTGGCTGGGGTTTGTACAGCCAAACTATTGCCAAGTGGTCACAAGTCAAACAATCACTTGTTACGCCTGCAGCTCTTATGTACTCGAGTACATCACGCCGATTCTCTCAATCTCCAGCACGAGTATCAACATACCTATGTACAAGCACTTGACATTTCACACAATCCCGCTGTTCCACTATCCCACTATTTCCTCACTCCCTCACTCCCAACCTCCCACCCTAACAAACAAAGACCTGCGGCCCGGGAATAGTATACGGGTTGCAACTTGCACCGCATAAAAATCATACGTAATCCCCGGATCCGACGCACCATAAACGCCCGGAATCGCCACCTTAACACTCGGACCCGTACTCGTCCCACTCCCCGTTATCTGCACTTGATGACAATTGCACACCAGGGTATGCCCACGCTTTTATGCAGCGCGATGATTTCATGACGTACGATAGGAGCCGGAGGCTAGACAGGAAGGATTGGTGTAGGAATAGGAGTTTTCCGGTGTCACGCATCACCTCCTTGGCGACATTTCGCTTATACCAATGTGTGAGCGAAATTATGTGATATTTCCAGATTATGGGATATGAGTGTGACAAAGGCGATTTGTTGTCTTTGGATTGTTATTGTTCCATGTGAGGTTAGAGGTGGAACTTTGCACGTTGTGGAATCTGGGGTACAGTGTACATGGTTGTGGCTTTGGATGTGGATGTGCTACTCGTGCTGCCAGTAAGTCTAAAACTCCGAGAGCTAAAAAATGAAGCGAAACCTTAAGAAGGGGGGCAGTTTAACCAATAATATCAATCAGAGAAGATGATTTCCAGTATTTTGAATACCCCTGAACCAGAAAATTAGGTATCGATTGTTCAAATTTGTGTGGAAAAGAAAACTCTGCAAAAATTAAACACGGGGTATCTAATATTAAGGGCCCACTTAGCGTTCGGAGTTTTAGACTTACTGGCAGCACGAGTACACCGATGAGTGTGTGGAGATTGAAAGTTCGTTGGACTGGTGATCCTAGTATTGGTGTTACTAAATTGTTTTGGATTAAGGGGGCGTCCGTCTTGTGTTTCTCGCTTTCCTGAGCCACATTCTGGTGATCAGATTGAGTTATGGCTACCTTTCGATTTTAATGAGCTCTTGGGTCCGCATTTCAGTTTTTCCACTTAGGCCACTGACACTGACTTCTTATGTGAATAAACGATCGACTGAGCAATGAAAGGATTAAATGTCTATGGTCTAAAATATTCTTTTAGCAATACAAGTGGAAATGAAACGCAAACTGAAGTCCGAAAAATATTATGTACCATCGCAGCCATGATAGCAATCCTGCTTGGGTATCTGTCGCGCCGCAAATGCCACTGGGGAATATAAACGAAAGGAAAACATGTATAGATCACAGAGTGATCGTATACCCCTTTCCACTCCCGTTTCTCATCTCTTCCACTGCATATGGCGTCTTTTCTTTCTCATCTTATCTCATCTTATCTCATGAAATCGTGTATTAGATCTTTTTAAATAACCCACCCTCTACATACTTAATCACGAGAACGAAAATACCACCAGCCAAGACCATAACACCACTGAAGTCCGCAACTTGGTCGAAGGAATGGTAATGGACGACAAGTGCACCGTTAATTGGTGGACCAATCAACGCTGCAAATCCCGTGACAGCCATACCCATTCCCATATAGGTTCCTATGTTTTGTGGGTTCTTCGGAACAGTTGCGAAACACACAGTTAGGAGGGACACGATTGCTCCGGAACAAAATCCATAGATTGCCGCGAAAACGATAATACCGGCGCTAGATGTGATCCTTTGCCAACAAAATACCAGAATTCCCGTGGAAATGCCGACACCACAAAACATGTTGAGTCGACCAACTTTATCGGCCATGACACCAGGAATAACCCGACCAAAGAATGAAGCACCATTCAATATCGAGACAAGGTATGAAGACAATTCCGTGCTCATTCCATGCTCAACGGCATAAGTTGGGAGATAGAAGATGGGAATAAATACACCAAGAATCATCAAGAAAGCCGAGATGAGTAAAGTGATATAAGGAAGTTCCTTGAATGCTGATGGAAGGAAGAATGACTTTCTTCGAGAAGGTAAACGTGCGCGGATGGCCGTGCAAGAAATTCCAAGAACCGCAAGCATGATAAATCCGATGATCCGAACCGTCCAGCCGAATCCCAATTTTGGATTGGCAAGCATTTTTGCTAAGGCAATGGGGAATACAACTCCTCCGACTGACGATCCAGCGACTACGATACCCATTGCCGCCCCTCGCTTTTTATTGAAGTATTGGCCAACAGATGTCATTCCAGGTGACATGGTCATACCAGTAGCTATTCCGCCGAGAACTCCTTGGGCAAGCATGAATTGATAATATTCTTTGCAGAGACTGGTCATCATGACGCTAAAGACGTATAGAAGTGCGGCAGGCCATATTGTTTTCCCGCCATAGCGATCGAATAGTGGGCCACCAACGGCACTTCCACTAAAGAGGAAGAATACCTGGAGAGATCCGATCCACGATATATCTGAAGGGGTTCGATGGGAGAGTTGATGGGTTTGATAGTATTCTTGGTATACACCTAAGTGAACAGTTAGTTATCGTTGTAACTGTTATACAAACTTAAGACAATTGAGTGGGGATTTCGGCAGACTTACCAAAAGCATTGATATATCCAAATGTACAGAACAAAACTCCTGCAGCTCCAGCTGCCACTGACCAAGCTCTCAAACCACCATCTGGAAAGTCCATAACAAAAGCATTTAGCTTTTCGCTTTGACTTCGGCTTTGAACTGCTAGTGTTCCGCTCTCGGTTTCTCCTATCTCAAGCGACCTCTCGATATCGATATCGACATCGGAATCAACGGGTATGCCATTGTTTGTGGGGTCATGGTTGTGGGTTTTGGCGGTGGATTCCATAGTTATGCTGGATCCTGGATGGAAAGACGCGGGTAACAATAGTTTTGTGGAGCTGATAAGTTGATGAAGGGAACAGGGATGTTGTGTAATTATGTCGACAACCAATTCTGTGTTGAATAGATCGAAATTATTGATCTGAATGTAGTTTTTGGTTTTTGGTTTTGGTTTTGGTTTTAGACATTCATTCTATATATCTATCTATGAAATGGACAGCAAGTTTCTGTAGCACAAGTAAAAGAATCTTCACACGGGAAATTATTAAATCCGAAAAGAGCGAAATTCGGAATTTTATATGATTGGATGTAATGATTAATTAGAATGTGGCTTTATTAGTCAGACACTAACTTCATTTTCTAACCGGCTTTTTCGGGTAAAGAGCAATCATCTCCGAAATCTTAATAATATGAATCCGCTTATATCCGTTTCCATTAGTTGTATCAACACATTTCCCTCTTTATATTCTCGTCTCGGTCTTTACATCTCTTCTTCTTCAATAATTCAATTGAATATCCCGCCATAAATCCGTACAACCACAATACCTTTCAGTCTAGATCTACTTCGAGACTGTTTAATCACCTACGTATTGACACGGTAGTTCCTTGTATGAGTTACCTTCGCCACAAGTAGCTCAATCCAGAACTGTTCCTCGTGATGGACATCAGTTCCATCGTCTTACAGAAGTCGAAGATGGATGGAGATGGAGATTCTCCCCCACCCCCTGGTCAACCTCGAAAACGTCGCAGGCCAGCCCTATCCTGTATACAATGTCGACGTCGGAAAATAAAATGCGATCGGAATATGCCATGTGGTCAGTGTATATCATCCAAGACATCAGCTTGCCAATATAGCTCCGATCCAGCTCCCCAGTACAAACGATCCCGCGTTAATGGAAATGGTCTATACCCTGTTACACCTTCAACTGTGGATCAAGACAGTCTTGGAAGTGCTACCAATGCATCACCCAACGTTGGTGGTGTTACTGATGGTATGACCAATAGGATACCCATAGTTTCTAGAACCCTTTGGGCCGATAGCACACCTATTATTGAAGGGCCACTACCAGTTCGAGGACAGGCCGTTGTACAATATGAAAAGACTGCAGACCCATCTGTACAAGCTCTTTTGAACAGAGTACATAAGTTAGAACAGATCATATCTGATTCCGATGCTCTGAATTCTGGCCCAGGTCTAATCAGTTCTTCAATCGTTAAAGGACCAAGCCTAAGGGGTAGTCTGTCCAAGACCAGATTCTTTGGACAGAGTCATTGGATGAATTCATTTGAGCAAGTATGTCAATCTATTATAATAATTTTACTGAACCATCAACTTTCCATGGTTATAACTTTCCCTTTTTACCCTTACCTATCATATTTTTTATGCACTTTGTTTTCAGTCACAGTACATCTCTCAGTCAAGAACACCACCTATCTCAATCATCACCAACTACTCTGATAACTGCTAATATGTTTTCAAGTTTAAACATATGTCCAACTTCAAAGAGCTTGGACCGCTAGGCAAAGGCGGGGAGGTATTTGATCTCTTGAACAAATGCAAGGCATTGGGCAGAAAGGCAAAAGAATATCAAAGTGCTGAATCATCGATACCTAGTGGTTATCGCGATTTTGTCCCGGAGAAAGAAATATCTGACCGTCTCGTGAATGCATATTTTCGAACATTCGAATCCGTTTATCGCGTATTACATATCCCTACATTTGAAGAGGAATATGAATCATACTGGAAGAATCCCGCTGCAGCGAGTATGGCTTTTGTCATAAAATTGCTCCTCGTGATGTCCATTGGTACATGTTTTTACGAAGATCCTATACTTCCCACTTCTTTATGTCCTAAGGCTCAGCATTGGATTGCTGCAGCTCAAGCCTGGGTCTCAGCGCCATCGGAAAAGCATCGACTCAATATTGTTGGTCTTCAAATACATTGCCTACTTCTTATAGCTCGTCAGGTAAACTCGGTTGGCGGCGATCTTACTTGGATTTCTGCCGGATCCGTTTATCATTTAGCCATGTGTTTGGGCCTTCATCGTGATCCGGTACACTTTCCCAAAATGGGACCATACCATGCGGAGATGCGCCGGCGACTTTGGGCAACGGTTTTGGAACTTTCCCTTCAATCCAGTCAAGACCTTGGAATGTCACCGTTGATAAGTATACAAGATTATGACACTGAACTACCAGCAAACATCGATGATTCAGACATTAGTGAATCCACCAAAAAAGTACCGACATCAAAGTCAGTAACGACTTTCACTCGATCTTCTATTCAAATTTCTCTCATGAGATCTTTCTGTACGAGACTCGAGATAGCAAAAGCCATTAACAGTTTTAGAAGCGAGACTTCATACGAAGAAACGCTACGCCTAGGAACTACGTAAGCGTTCCTTTTAAAACATCTGTTGTTTTGTGACGTCTGTCATATGCAATCATATACAGCTCTGTTGGTAGCATCAATTATGCGGTACTAATCATTAAAACTCTACTTAGACTCTCCACAGCTAGTCGTTCCAGCTCAGCATTACTAAAGTCCTTCCTCACATCCAATTCTGAGACAAAGCCAACCCCTTTTCAAATTAAGATTCACGACTTCTTCACTACTCATTTCCTGTTAGCCTTACACAGACCTTACTCAATTAAAGCAAAGGTCAATCCCACCTATTATTTTTCTCGAAAGGTTTGCCTAGAGACATCTTTATCTCTACTTGCACCAGCCATATCACTTCCAGAGCAATCAAAATCATCCCAGCATGATGATTGGACTCTGCTCACCTGGACTGCATCCGGTCTGACCAAGGGAAATTACATTCATGCATATATAGGCCTTGGACTGGAATTGAACCAACAACTCGAGGAAGATCCTCCGCTTCCGCTATCAATCGTTGCACCACCGCCTCAACAGGTAGAGATTCTACGAATATTAAGTGGTGGCCGTGATTGGTCTACTAATAGAATAATGAGAGGCGATACCAATATTAAAGGACATCTTTTCATATCATGTCTTTGTGGTCAAATTGAAGCGTTGCAGAAAGCTACCTCGACGGAAGAGGGAATGATAACCGAGGCACGGAAGAGTGTTGAGCATTGCTTACAGTTGATGAAAGATAAGCTCAAGGATCAAGAAGCAAAAATAAACGCCGAAATGGATCGTAATCTATCCTTAGATGCTGGTCTTGATGCCGTTGATTGGAATGCAGTGGTAAGTCCTTTAGATTTGAATGGCGATGATGATGAGCTTATACCTTACAGATGCAAGATCCAGCTGTGGGCTTTGAACTTCCAGATGAATGGGTTTTCTCTGGATGGGAGGATTGTAATCTTTGGATTTAAATGGCCACTCTGTTGCGTTGTACGATTAGCTGTATGTTAGATAGAACTGGACCTTTTGTGCGGTGTGCAAATCTAGACGCCGGAATGATTAACTACTTCCATCTTCTTGCATTACTTTTACAAATATTATTAAAGTTGCTATCAACTTCAAAATCTTTTGCAAGAATTTCTAGCTAGATGGAGTACCCCAATTCTTTATCCCCACCAATATATACACATGTTAGTACCCTCAGGTTAGTGCGGGAGTCCAACCACTGGCATTGTTCAAAATTTATCGGATTACAGAGATAGGAGATCCAATTAGAGTCTGTTCAACTTTCGTAGCCTCAGTCTCCTCTTTGTATCCGAATTCTGTCTCCAGATTACTCCTCAGCTCAATATCTTGCACGAAAAAAGATACCAAAAATCCGAAGATTGCAAACGCAGACCCCACCTCCCACACCAGCTTCAAACTGGCCACGAATAATCTCACAACTTGCACTTGTGATTCTTCGGGCAGGGATATGATAAATGCCCTCGAAGCATGCTCGTACGCACCTCCAACTCTCAAGACTTCCTGTAGAGCACGATCGTCGATGCTGTGAACCATGCTTCTGAACTCGGCTTCGAAAATGCTCGATGGTATGGCTACTCCGCAAACAAATCCGAGACTTTGGATAAATCCCCATGTTGCGGTGGCAGTTGCCACATCGGACTCTGGAAGCGGTGCTTGTATGGCGGGTAGAGTAGCTGTAAGCACAATTCCAGCGCCAGCCGCGAAAATAATCTGGAGTATAACCCAAACAGCTGTCGAAGAATCTTGGTCCAAAATACTGAAGCAGCCGATCGCAATGGCAGCCAGCGCAAATCCTAGGATTTGATTGAGTTTATAATGACCGGCCTTCGCGATCAAAATTCCCCCAACGATGCCAAATGGTACCATTGGTATGGCTGCTGCGAGCGTGTTAATTCCAGATTTCTGTGGAGAATCCTTCATGACGGCTTGGAAGTACACGGGTAGAAAATAGCTGGCCCAGTATAAGAGTATTCCGTGGAGGAATGTGAGCAGAAAGGCTAGAGAAGATGTTCGGTGGGAGAATAGTCGTAAGGGTGTTGTGGGTTGCGTGCAGAACGACGAGCTTTCAAAGAACATGTAAAAAGGCAGAGCGATAAACCCCAACAATAGAGGTACCAATCTTTGCCAGGATCCCCAAGAGTTCTCCGTGCCGGTACCAGATAACGCAATTAGAATCGAGGTAATTGCTCCCATTAATAGGATGTTACCAATGTAGTCGATTTTTCCTAATTGTGACAAGATAGGACCAGAACGGACGTGTGATACTCAAAAGAATAAGATCACAGAGAGTAGAGCCAGTCCTCCAATGGGCAAATTCAGCCAAAACATCCATCGCCATCCAATATGTTCGACCATTGAGCCTCCAATTCTAGTAATTGAAGTAAGTATATTAGCATTCGAAACCGAGGGTAGTTAACAACATCAATTCATCCACCCGGTAGAAGTAACCGAGAACATTGATGACAAGAACAGTACTCACACCGGCTCAATAAAAGTCCCAATAGCAAACGGTCTATAAATCAACCCCGTATATTTCTGCCGCTCCCTCAACGACACCAAATCACAAACCACCATAGCCGGTAAAATGCTCAAGCCGCCTCCCCCAAGTCCCTGCACGGCACGTCCACCAATCAGCATGCTAGTCTCATTGGCACCAGCACATATACCGCTGCCCAAGAGGAAAATGCATATTGCTATTATGGTAGCATGTTTGCGCCCCAGAATATCGGCGATTTGTCCGCAGAATGGCTGGATGGCGGTAAAGGTGAGGGTGTAGGCGTTGATTATACATATGTAGTTTGAGGATGAATCGAGGGAGGCGGTGATGGTTGGGAGCGCGGTGGATAGGATGGTAGAGTCGAGTGCACATAGTGTAGATGCGAGACATAGGCCGGGGAATATGGCCCAGAATTTCCAGCCGTGGCGAGTGGTGGTGGGGGTCATATTGGGGGTAAAGTTGGAGTTTCCTAAATGGAGGGTTGGAGCTTGCTCGATCATATTTGAATGTGATAGATACAGAAGAAAATGGCTCCCAGTGAATTTTAGACTTCAAATTGAATTGTAGATAATATGGGGGCATTATATTTTCTTGTAGTCTTGTCTTATCGACAGTCCAACTGAGAATAGATCAGCATCGAAACTAGGGAACTAATCTAATTGACCAGCCCTTGTGCGGCAGAGCAATGATACTATTTATAGACATGTTCCCGACATTCTGGTAGCAAACTCACGCTATGTGTTGGAGTGAACGGAACGGCACGGAAAGCATTCTCGGTAACGGGGCAAATCGCCGGGGCAGTGCTCAGTCCATCCATTCTGTGCCTCTTTCTCTACATCCCGCAGCATCTGGCGCCATTAAACTTGTCTTGAGTAGAAGGTACTGTACCACATCATGCTCTGCGAAATCACGATTGGCCCATAATATAACCTGCATATTGTTTGGCCATGTTTTTCTTGATGAATAGTCTGCGATCAATATGTAAGATTACCTTCAGGTTATAGCTTTCAATAAAGCCGGCGTTTCAGTAACCCATCTAGAAATTTGGCTATTAGTGACATGTACACTAGTGGAAGTGCAAAGTACGAAGCTATACGTACCTATCCGTGTAACCTTGGGACGCTAGCCGGAATTTGCTAAAATGTGCATAGGGCATTTTTTTTGGGAGGTTTGCGTTTCTCTAACATCCAGCTCGTCCCAATGAAGGTATGCTCCTGGCAGTACTGTTTAGAAGTCAGTCAGTCTGTATGTTCTGGAGTTCGATTCTCGAATTACTGAGCTTTGAGATGAAGTTCTGTAGAAGTGGAGCAGGGTTTTCATTTCGGATAGACAGATTAATCCTGCCAATATGAATAATATCTTGTTTCTCAACCAGATATTCTGTGACCCGCTTCAGAGCGTTGTGTGTGAACAACCTCACGTTCTCAGGCAGCTCAGATTTGGGTGGAAAATGAGCGTCAGAAATGTCGAACCCATCGGGCTGGGCTTTCGGAAGAGAGTGGAATAAATACAAAACCCACATTCTACCACACGTTGATGTGGAGTTTTACATTGGTGCGTATGGGTTCGTCGAATAGGGTGAACATACCCAGTTCCACAGGCTACATCGATGACTTCTAAGTCTTTCTTGCTGGTCGGTACTGCAGGATGCAGTATGAACCCCGTCTCGTAATGGCTCATTTATTGCTGCAAGTAAAGCCTTCCGTACATTTTTCAAAATCACATTGCTGTTTTGGAACTTGACCTACATTTCTTGCGGCTGTCTCATTATTTTGGCTGAATGCAAGGACTTCTTCAGACATGTTGCTTGTTCAATATTACTACTTGACTCAAGTCATATTCTGATTTTCTAGAGTAATAAGTGGCCAGATTATCTACTGTATATGATGATTAGAATCACATGCAGCAGAACGATGCTATTGGATTTCGCTGTTTGAGGGAGGGAAATAGCTTTAGGTAACCTACTGTAACAACTACTCATTGCTCAATATACCTTCCTAGTCGTCTGAATGAGAGGTGCATCTTGCGCTTCACGTATCATGCACGTATCTGCAGTCTAGTACTACGCGAATATATCGACTGATAGTTGCATTCCTTTCTAGTAGGAAACTTATTGTTTCCTTTATGGATCTAATTCACTCAACCCTGGAGTAATCGAGTAGTGATACCACAACTACGCAGGGGTAGCTTTATAGAAATCGCAACATTGGTGAGGTTGTAGTATTAAACCACTGATAGGGAATGGATGGAGAGTTGTAGTATTAAACCACTGATAGGGAATGGATGGAGAATTCCTGCCGAAATAAAACCTGTTGGCTGTGTTTTGTTTGCTACTGCAGTTCGTTGGTGCTTCTGTGGATAAATTTTTCGTCTTTATATTTCACAGCGGCGTGTTATTCACGCCAATCGGATCACTTCGCCGCAGCATCGCATATGAAACCAACTACTGTAAGTGTTGTCACATATGAAGTCTTGGCGTGGCGTGAAATTTATAATTGATATACGAGTAGTGAGTAGCGAGTAGAGTCACATCCCAGTATTCTTGTTGGTATTTTCTCTATGCAATATCCCGGTCTGTCTGGGATATACGATCGCTACGACCAATTTCTGATGTACTCGGCATTTTCACAAGTACTAATTGTGGAAATTTTTACGGGAGTGAATGGTATATACATACGCCGGAAGTTCAACATTCTTTCCATGTTGCAGCTTCTGAGATGAAATTGAAGCAAGTTCAAGCGGTAGCTGTCTATAATGATATGCCTTAATTGGTGCAACATAAGCATTTGTGTTTGTTTCTCACTTCCAATACTCGAAAGCCAACGGCAAGGACCAATTATTGGTAGGGGAAGATATAGATGTATCAAGATAGGATTCGGTGTCTGGATTCTGCCACATAATGAGTTTCGGACTTCGTCTTGATAAAGATTGTAATAATTAAATTGTGAAGAATTCTAATGTCGTTTTGTCACGCAGCTTGACCTACAAGCTCAACAATCCATGCTTCGGTGTCGGATCAACGATATGCGTTTGAATAGCGAGAGCGAAGGCCGGTTTAATATGGGATAGAAGAAATTGAAATACAAGGTCAAATTTCCTGGTTTCCTATGTAGAAATATAAAGTACTCATGAGACAAGGCAAAAAGGCAAGGAAGGAACATGTGTTCGAGAGATATTAAACTATCGCATCTGTCAAAATCAAAGGCAAGATCTTTAAAGTAAGAAAGTCTCTCTAAGTTCATCCCTTACACGGTATGTCAAATTTCCAGAGGTAACTGGAACATGCATCAGACAATAGAAATGGTCTTCCCCACACTAGCTTTGGATTCAAGAATCTTCTTCACTTGATGCTGTTCTATGGCCTAGCGAATGGGCATGTGGGAATTCCGCCGCGATTAGTAGGCTGATGAAGGTTAAGTTAGGTTGGCTGAAAACGCATCAAGAAGGACATGTATTAAACTCTTAAGCATCGGGGAATACTCACCGGTAGGGTATTTTTTTTTGTTGGTAGGTATCCTGGACATCGGATACATTCTGATAATCGAGATCGGTTTTCCCGAATATCATGTTTTTCTTGAAAAGGATATTCTTTTCGAAGACAAACGCTAGAACTGTTAAAAATCAAGTAAGACATCGGTCCTCGGCCTGGTCTTTGAAGGAACGTCAAACACGTCAGCCTTACGATCCATCGGTAGTCATCCATTCAGCTGCGTCAATTCCAACTTGTTGCCAAAGTCACACTACTCTTGTACCACAAACCTTGTAAGCGCTTCCGCAATCCTTTCCTTGCAACTTATATGCCTGGCTGGGTGAATGATTTATGGTATGGTACTGACCTGCAGTTACAGTGAAGATATCGTAGCCTGACTCGCTGGCCTTGATGAACTTTGTTGCATGTCTCTATATGAGGTTCTATTAATATGGTTTTTCAGAGGGTAGCAGAGACATCTGAGTCAGGTGAATTTAGTTTATATGTCATGGTTTTTGAGATTCGGATATCATTATCCAGTACCGATAAACGGATAGATAACCAGAGTGGCCAATCAGTCAGCTAGCTGACAGCGATGGCTGTTAGCTTAAGCCATTAAGCTAGAGATTCAAAATATCATCAACTATTCAGCGGGGGAATACTCCAGCTGACAACTAGCTTCTGAACTAAAAAAAATGTAATTTTATTGATTTTGGAGGGGATTTGAGGTATTTTTGAAAATGTTTTGAAGGATGAGGAGGTGGTATTGAAGGGGAAGGTGTCGAAGGGGAAGTGTATCGAAGGGAGGTGGTATCAAAGGGAGATGTGGTACAGTATTGAAGGGACAGGTCGTATTGAAGGGGGAAGGTTTCGAAGGGAGGAAGGGGAAGGAGGGGGTGGGGGGGGGTAATCGAAAAAAAGGATTCAATATTTTATTATTATATAAGAATCACATGCTAGCTGATTAGCAACTGATCTGTGATATTAGCCATTCAGCAGTGACTACGATATATCGTTAGCCATACAACTGGGAATTGAGGGTTCGTTAATTGCTGACTGACTGACTGATTGGCCACTCTGTCTACTCGAGCAAGATAACATGAGGAACTAATTGGGAAGATGAGATCCGCAAAAGATGCAAGCCGTCTTGGATTGTGAGTATGTTGAAGGGTTTTTGAGTTATCAGTGAGACTCCCATTGAAGTCACAACACTCATCATGACTTCGATGATGATTCATATGCCCACCTATTTTTTCCCACACTTCCCCCTCATACCAATCCTAGGAAGTCTTCCACCTAGGTAATCTATCCATCCACCCGGAATAAACCACTTGAGTCAAAGCTAGCTCCAATTCTATTGTTTTGTTGCATGTCGTATTTTGAGGCTCTAAAAATAATTTGACTTCTCCCCTTCCTTCTCTGACTTTTGGCTCTAGTTATCCCCTACGTTCCCCAAGCGAATCTTATACAAGATAAATTTAGAAATCTAAAAATATGAACTTGGATCCTATGTCATCATACAGTCGAGGGATTTCCGATTTCGTTCAAATAAGCGCCTGGGTGGAGATGTCAACGGAACGAAAGTGGGATTTGGAATGCAAGGATCTGTGTCCTAATATTTGAGTATGCTGGTTTTAACAGACAGCTCGGATTATCGATATAGGGATGATATCCTCAACAAATCCAATAAATTGGAATGCTTCGAAAAAAGCAATTATCTTAGGCACCAAGAAAGAATTTCCTCTCTAAAATATTAGTAGTACATTTTGGAGTCCATCCAGCACCAATAATATCTGAGACTTATTGGCTGCGTCTCGAAGATCTGGAAAGCAACAGAACTCAATGAACCGAAGGAATAGTTCTTTGAAGGGCCCCCGTTTGAGGGGGTGTTTGGTGATCTACATAGTCTCAATATTTAAATATTCAGTAAGTTAAAATGAACAATTTCAATTATTTATATAAACGATTAAGGGTTAGCGATGACAAGGGTGTGAAGAAGAGGTTCAAGTGTGAAATTCATAGTACCGTATACTTTTGAAGAATTCGGATAAGCTATTTCTCTTGGTATAGGGAAAACTGGATCAAACCCCACACATCTCGACTTAATATAGTAGTATAGTTGCCGATCAGTTGAAGGATTTCTGCCAATAGGAATACGAAATTTAGGCCTGTCAGAATAACCTTAACTTCTAGCTTATCCGAATTCTTCAAAGGGCCCGGGAGTGCGGGGGTGGCAATTGAGAGGTCCGGGAGGGGGTGGCCATCGATATCGGAGGACTTTTTAGCTTCAAATATCAATACATGAATTTCCAACATTCTTGGAATCTTTGATATTCAATCCAAATAATTGTAACATCCTACATTACACTACAATATCTTACACCACGCTCACCACGCTCGACTACCGGCTAAGTGTGCATACGAATTAGAAACTGCACTGTACTGTACTGCACTACACTCACTGTTCAGGCCTTCGTGATTACCACGAAGTAATCAATCCGTCCCGTGCTTTTTCAAAATTTGCGCTCTCACGTCTAACTTACCAATTTCTGAGCCAGGATGGACGACACTAGGCATGAAAAAGAGACTGATGCTAGTGAGTTAAATCCATCCCCCTATGCAAACTCATATTGGTATTCTAGGAAGTGACATCAAAGCAGAAGAATCGATAACAGTATTTGCACCAGCGAGTATGACCGCTGAACCTATTTCAAAAAAGATTGGCAGCGAATCACTCAATATCACTGGGAGCAGCACCTATGGTGCCTCTAATGGTAATTCCAGCAGCGATTCCAGTATTTTAAGACTGCAACCACTTGCTTCAAAGCATAAATCAGATCGCCTCTTGAATACCTCTGAGTTACCCCGGACTTTTCGCCTTAGCACTGGGCGCATCATCAGCATTACTACTCTTGATATAGCCCATGCTCTTTGCCAGCTGAAGTACAAGTATCCCAATGACAAAGTGGAGCTCGTCTTTACTGACAATGAGCCACGCTTCAAATGCCACGATTGTACAGTGCAGCTTTTTGAGGTCTCTTGGTTAAACCGCTTGACCGCTAACATTGGAGCTCACCTTGCAGGCGCCCATCATGCGTACAGAGTTGGGAGCAGGATGACTCGTAATGGTGAACAGCCTATACTAACAACAGAAGTAAAAAAACAGGAATGAAAGGCTTCATAGGATTAGAGAAAAAGACCCTTCCAGCTCGCGATGGACATGGTTCCTCGAGGAGAACCAACCACCAAAGCCTCAGGATAGCTCCATTGCTGATGCTCATAATTCGAGAGGAGCGCTTTCCGAGAGAATTACTAACCCCGGACCTTCCACAGCTTCTGGAACCTCCATAGATCCTTCTCGGGCCCATGCAGCGACTAAGCGGCCATATCCAGGAATTGAATCTTTCGATTCTAGCGTCAAACGAACCCGCTTGGTAAGTGTATGCAATTACTGTAGCCATCGATGAGCTTCCACAGTTATTGAAATGCCGAATTAAACACTGATTGAGATTTTTTCTAGACGCAACATGACAGCGGCCCTGTCTATCAACCAAGGAAAATTCACAGTGAAGAATCCTCGGATGACGAATCGCAATCCGATGAAGAATTATCTGGCAATCGAGGACAGCCTAGATACGAATATGGCCAGATGCTAGATGATCATGGTGCTGCGAGTAAACACCAAGAAGAAGCAACAGAATCCATAGATAATGGGACAACCGATGCTCGTGTTAAAAAACTAGAAACCGAACGGGATATTCAACAGAGAACCATAGCCAAATTGTACAAGAAACTCCACAAGCAACGAGAGATTGCTGCTACCCAGCAAGAAGTACTAGAGTATTTGGTAAAGGAAGACACAAAGCATTCTGAAATGATGGATTCAAATCGTCAGGCTCTAGTTACCGCCAATCAGAAGTTTTCAACCTCCCAGGACAACCACAATACTCAGATGCAACGCCTCAACGGACGCATCCAACATCTTAGACAGAGTTGTGAAGCCGTGGCTGGTCAGCACAGTACTGATCTTGAGGATATCCGTAAGCGTTTGCAGATCTTAGAAGATCGTGATTTGGGCGGGGAGGATGATATACAAGGACGAGCTTCTCGACTAAGGGAGCAAATCAATGGCGTAGAGCCCGATAACGAAGTGGATGACAGTGAATAAAACTTCGGGCCTAGTTTCGGACTTATCGCGAGTCACAATGTCAGTCTTATACTCGAGTAGTCAGTCATATATATGCGAGCAAATGTACAAACTCAAATGTTTCCCTTGTGCCGCTAAATTTTTATCTTCAGGGGGCATAGATATGATGAGATGGTAGTTCCATCGGCAACCGGCGCCGATGGCTATCCCAGTAAATTACCGATGAGGTACATGCAAACAGGACATTATACAATCAATATATACCATAGTCTCTAATACATTATTAAGTGTTTGCTTTTTTGTTTGCTTTTTTGTTTGCTCTCCCATCACCACACTCTTCTCCACTCCTGTTCTCTCACTACACTTGTTTGAATTCGAATCTTTCCACTTCTTTCTCTTTTTATCTCTCATTAGAAACAATCCATTTTATTCTCTGAAGTGAAAAGCACAATTAAAACAATCTTTGACCACTATCATGTGTCGAATCAAATTTACAAACACTATCAGCAAACAACCATCAGGTAATTGTGACAATGCCGTGAATCGCGTTCAGTTGAACGACTGTCTTACATTAACGTTTTTCAGGAGAATCTGACCAGTATCGCCGAACCTATACAGACTCTCAGGTTAGGGATGATCATAGTCGCCCTGATTTGGACGACATGGTGGATTCGAACGGGGACAGCTCAGATTCAATTTCTTCGCTTTCGGACGACTCATATGCACCATCTAAAAGTCCCTCACCAAGTTTGAAGCCACAGCACAGCCCAAAACAGCAGAATGACATGCAAAATAATACAAGCGGTTTGGAAGACAGTAACGCACCTTCAAAGGTCATCATACATCCATCATGTGTGGAAGGAGTTGTAAGTCTTTTATATATTCGAATATCATCCGTATCACTGATGAACACACCAATCTGACTTTTGAAGGTCCCATCCTGGCACAAAGCCAAGGCTAAGATTCAAGCTATCGAAAGAGATTTCCCAAACGATTTACCCTACACCATCATGTATGAGAACAAACTTTTGGAGTTGATATGTCGAGAATGCTCTGACTTCCATGTATTGCTTGAAGGAACTTCCATTGGAAACGTAACGAATCATGTGACCAGCGTTGGCCATGGAATCAGAGTCAAAAAGAGGCTAGAATCCAAAGGTTTGGAGGAGACGTCAACTTCCAAGGTTGAGATCCGGACACAAAAGATCCGACGAATACAACAGCAGCATCGACCTTCCAAACAAGAGTTGACAAGAGTCAGGCCCATCGAATTATCCGATGAAAACTCTGATCTAGAAGTTGGGCCACGACGATCGAAACGCCGGCGAATAGCACCTGCGGATGGTCTTCAGGACGTAATTAAGAATCTCGACGAAGGGTTGCGAGACTCTCCAGCATTCTATACAGGCAAGGGGTATCGCACTACGATCCAAAGTCCTGTCCCAGTTCCAGAAGACATCACCACGGAGATTTTTCAAAAGTTTAAGGACATAGACGAGAGGTTCGAACAAGGGATGAAGGACCAGAAAAAAATGTCAATGAATATAGCCGTGGAGCTGAATGGATGCATCAATTCGAGTAACGGCAGGCTAGAGTATCTAGAGCGAAATCTCAGGGAACAAAAGAACCTAGCTACACACTCGAGCGCGTTGTATTCCTCATCCACAAAAATATGCCATGATGAAAACCTGAAATTGAGGGCAGAGATATACAAGGAAGCAAAAGCTGCACGACTGCACATGGAAACTACCCTGCAAAAACACAAAGAGGATAATGAGACCTTCAAAAAGAACATATCCGACTGTCAAAACACCACCGTGCAAAGGCTAAGCAGCTGCCTAGATCGAATTGTCAGTTTGGAAAAGACCTTGGTCTCTAAACCCGTCAGCAAACGACTTGTAGATTTGGAAAAAAGTGCTGAAGGATTCCAATCTTGGTTAGAAGAAATGTCTACTCTGGCGGCAGAGCGCACTGAGCAGCAGGAGAAAGATCACGGTGAGCTCCTCGAGAAGCAAGCATGCCAATCTCGAGCCTCCTCGAACCTATTTGACAAGTTGGAGAAATGTACCCAAGGATTCCATAAGAAGTTGGCGGACTCGGTTAGCCAATTCGAGAAGGAAAAATTGTGGCTGCGCCAAAAACATGAAGAAGCTTGTGCAAGAGAGATAAATGTCTCTGAAGCCTTCGTAGGTCAAGTTGTGAGCTTGGAAAATCATGCTGCCGAATTCCAAAAGAAGCTAGAAGACATGGATGGTCTACTCGCACAGAACCAATCGGAACAAGGCAAAAGCTCGCAAGCTATAATCAATAAAATCACTGGATTGGGAAATAAGATTAAGGGGTTCGAGAAGAAGCTGGGAGATGTGGCGATCGTAGTCGAAAATTGGCAACCGCAGCAGAGCAAAGAGGATGCAGAAGCCATCCAAAATCATGAGCAAGAGTGAAGCGCGCCACCAATCCACAAACGACCGAGTCACCAACATGAAGGAGGAACTCAAGGAGTTCGAGAAGAAGGTGTCTCATTCACAGATCGAAATCGATCGTGTTGACCGATTGGAGGACCAGGTCAAGACAATCGCAGCACGGCCGGAAGTGACAACTGAACGAAGTAGCACTTCTAGTGACTTCCAAATCAATGACTTGGTGCAGTCCAATAGGATGATGTTATTGCGGTTGTCTGCTCTGGAGGAGACAAATGAAAGACTAGTGCGTAAGATTGTGGAACTGGAGAGGAAGTGAGAGGTGGAAATGAGAAGTGGTGAGCTTGCGATGACCTGCTGCGTAGCTATTCGGTAGCAAGTATTTGGGCAAAAATTTGGGACTATTAGTGTGTTCTTTGGGAAGGTTGTGACTCATAATATTTCAGTATACCCTCTTCGCTGAGGTGTATCTGCCACCGAATTATATATCCAATGTTGAGGCAATGAAAGCAATTCGTACCATGATTTTTAACTGAGACGATTGCGATACTTGAAGATAATCGTCTCATTCACACAGGTCATATTAGTTCTTTCCATGGCTCAGTACTTTACTTCTCTCGTAAAGATTTGGACGTTGTACATTTACACCTTTCCTTCGTAATCCCTCTTCCAAATGGTATCCCAGACTCCCTTGTCCACGGCGAACTCCCTCACATAATCATGCTCCAGCTCATGTGTCCTCCTTCCGAGTAAGACCAAACTGTGTAATGGTCCTCCCAATTGTTCATCCGCATCACACAATTGTTTCAATGTCCCACTCACAAATTTCTCATCTTTACAACCCACTCGCGCAGCACCCACGCAAAGACTCTCTTCATTGTAGACACCACCCACTCCGTTCTCAGTCTTGATCTCTTCAATCTCCAACATCTGTGCCGCACACTGACCAACCGTCATATATCTCGGGGGCTCATATATCTTTCTTCCTCTAGCCATATTTTCCATGGTTTGCTCTTTGACCTTGATATCTAATAAAACCAGTGTGTGTAAACCGATATTCCTGTTCTCTCCAATACGATCATAGAATGAGGCAGGCTTCCAGTTCTCGGTGAAGAAGACCATAGAGACCGTTTGTCCAAAATTGTAAAGCTGGAGACCAGTAGCACCAATGGCAGACATGATGGAGGCATTAGGGATAGTGGAGATTGAAATATTTAGAGAACGGGCACGGAGGACGAGATCGGTGTGGGTTGTAGCTCTGAATTTTTAAGTCAGCATTCATCTACCTTCTCAAAATAGGAGGATATAGTCATGAAGGGGACAGTATACGAACCCAAAAGGATCTCCCACAACCAAAAATGCAACATCCACATTCTGAGCATCTTCCAAGATATCGTCACTGGCACTCTCCACCATATCTCTGTCCGCAATAATCACTTCTCGTCCATAGTAACTTTCCTATATCTACATCAGTCAGCGCCTTGCTTTTCGGGGACTCATAGAAGCACTTACAAGAACTGATTTGTCCACCAGCAAAATACTGGTGTAGGCCTCAAGATAAACTCTAGCGCACTTCTTGACAGCTGCGAGTCCTTTTACAGTAATATCTGTCTCGTCAGAGAGACCAAGGCCAATAAGGTAAAGCATAATGTCTTTTGTACTTGGATAACAATGTAGTGAAGGGTTCTTAGAACAATTCAAGAAAATAAAATTTCCCTCAATACCTACTCGAAGAGCAAACATCACTCACCGCCTTGGTCATCATGGGCAAGGCAAAATCGCAGCCTTCCACAAACTATTGAAAACGCCCCGAGCCCCTACACACGAAGATCTCTTTCAAAACCCCCGGGACAGTTTTTTTCGAGATCTTGAAAGTTTCAAGATTCCAAATCTGCAATTGAATTTGTACTTTTCACAAAAGCCCCAAATTTGTCTTCCTGGACAGACGTGCAACAAAAAACTTTTGAAAGAGAGTTGATAAGCTGACCCCAAGCTTGACCCCAAGCTCAGAAAATCATCTGGACAACAACGACAACTCCAGCAATATCTTACCATCCGTATCTTCGAAGCAATATCGATACTACCACATGAAACAGGGATCGCGATTTACCTCATACCAGCGAAGATCATACCAGCGAAGACAATCCTAAAGTCGCAACCATGGCCTCTAAAAAAGGTGCCTACGAAACTAACGCCTCCGACACCGATTTCCGCAAAAAATACGACCGCGAAGGAAATGTAGCAAAAGCACGCGAACAGGAAGCAAAAGAAAAAGAAGAAGGGCGTCTGCGGTATGAAGCCAAGCTCGCCGGCAAAAAATATTACGCGCCTCTTACCGGCGATGAAACCCTCACATCTGCGCGCGCAAGCCGTCTCGATGTATCTGCCAATATAGGAAAAACTATATTGATGCCTGCGGGGGCAGCGATGGGAAAGAGGGGAAAGGGAGCCGGGTTTTATTGTAAGGACTGCGATTTGACTTTTAAGGATAGTTTGCAATGGGTGGAGCATGAAAATAGTATGCAGCATCTGAGGGCGATAGGGCAAACGGGAGAGGTACAGAGGGCTAGTGCGGAAGATGTGAGGAGGAGGATTGACGAAATTTGGGAGAGGTTGGAGAGAGAGAAGAATCAAGAGGTGGTTAGTTTGGGGGAGAGGCTGGAGGGTAGGAGAATTGAGGATGAAAAGGAAAGAGAGGAAAGGAGGAAGAAGAGAAGGGAACTAGCGGAGAGGAAGAAGGAGGAGAAGGAGAAGGAAGTCGCGGTTAAGAAAGAATACGGTGAAGATGTTAGGGTGGACGGCGAGCATGACGAAGATGATATGATGGCTAGTATGGGGATTGTTGGATTTGGCTCGTCGAAAAAATGAGGATATCATATGTGTATATTGAAATTTAGCGACGGTGTTCAGGAGGGAGTACATTGAACCATCCCAAATTGTGAGACTTTGGATTTGTTCAAGCCAAATACATTATAATTATTTCCGACCCGGGATATTCGTACCCATTGCTCCTTAATGATGTGTGTGCACGCTGTACTAAAAATACAATACCTCCCGGAACCTCACGATCTGGTATTATTATTCATGACCGATCCATAAGTACTATCATCACCCCGAATATACCCTCTTCTGTCCATGCCTTCAGTCCCAGCGCCACCAGTCTCTGGTCGTACCGTCTTCCTCCTGAAGAAATCTCTGAATCCTATGCTCTTCAGCGTTCTTACCGGTGAATCCTCTATTTCAGTTTCGGCACTCTGCATTTCATCTGACAGATCAATAGGAGGAGCCCATCTTTCCTCATCCCCACAGACAACCACAAACCAACCCATTTGCTCCTTTGTCTCCAACTGTTCCCTCAATTTATCAAACCAGCCTGCTCTTTTGTTCTTCCTCCTGATCTCTCTTGCGCTCATTCCCAACTTCTCGGCATCGCAGGGAATGACTTCTTCTTCTTGAATCTTGTCTTCATATTTCTTTACCTCTTCGGATACACTAACACCCAATCCAACTTCAATCATATAGTCCGACACATAAGCCCATGGTTGACTGAGTGTCTTCAGGTCTTCCGGATCATATTGTTCGACCAACTTCACCACACTCCATTGATTAAATCGCGGTGGCTTTTCCACCCCTTGCAGCGCATATGAATTCTGATTCGTAGCTCCAGATGATAGACATCTACCATGTGAAGTTTCCGACTCCGGATTAATGAAATTGTTCTGTCCGTTCGAATTGGCATTCCTCAACGCTGGGCTCGACTTGTGTTTATGAGATGGTGATTTTAGGGAGATCATGGATCGTTTATCTTTCTTCGTAAGGGTTCGTGGGGGGGTTTTTGCGAGCGGAGGACTGGATTCTGTGGGACTCGGCTCGGGTGAGAGGTCAATTGGGCCCGGACTGCTTGGTGGCAGGAAATCGAATTTGGTGTAAAAGGAATTGAGAAGGGCATTCGAGGTAGGGGGTGCCATTACCCATTCTGAAGTTGCGTCATCAAGATCATTCAAAATAACATAAATGCGAATATTTGTTCGGTGCCAACGAAAACCATGGACGAGATAGGTAGGCATTTGAGTAACGGGTAACAGGGTGGTGGTGAGAAAGATGGATGGATGTGTGGATTTTGAGGAGACGACGAGGGGGGGGGAGGAGCTAGCTTTTAAAAATCATACCTGATGCTTTATCTGATGCTTTGGGAAAGTACTTCTGGGGAAATATTGGTAGAAATGCAAGGGAAATTGCGATTGATAATTTACCGGAGAGGGTACGAACGAGGCTTTTGATCAGCCTTTCCGGGGTTCACTAGGGCTGAAGTCTGTGCGACAAGTGATGTTGATGTATGATCTCTTGTAAAACACACAAATATGTCTACATCCATCATATCCTTATATTTTGGAGTCAACTTCACTCGATGTCGATTGACCAGGAGTAAACCTTTGATTTGGGGTGTTTTGAGTTATTCCTGAGTACGCTGTCTTAAACTGATACAGAATGACCCTCTCTCTTCAAAGACCCTATTCAAAGTGTCTGAAAGGTCTTTCTTTAATCTCAGAAACAAGCTCAAAGATTCATCTCTCCTTGTCTAAATTAGTTCAAGGCATTGCATTTAGTTGTGCTATTCTGTTTTGCCCTCTCAAACTACTTTAAACACTTGATATCATCTCGAAGGTTGAGCCTTCATTGTACCCTAAAAGTGCCAGCTGCACCAGTGAGTGTTAGGAATCTTTGCCATACAATGAAGAACAAATGTATTGCTGCTATGATCATGGTGCCATGACTTCATTAGCATCTTCTAGCGAACATCCGAGGTTACCATGGTGATGGGCGAGGCTATGAATACCTTCATATTCGTCTGATCAGGAGCTCGGTAGTTCCCGAGCTCACTGTATTAAAAACAAACAAATCTCAAAATTTCTTGTGATAAATTCATTCCAAAACGCCTGTACCATTCATCGCAACAATCGTTTTGTTATCAAGTTCTGTGGATTCTTTTTAGATTCTCTTTGGATTATCCTTGGATTCCAATCCAATTTCATTCAACTTCAATTTATCCCATCACAACACAGAGTAAAGATCATACAGAGACAGAGGCTCAAGCATACAAATCCACTGCTATTGAAATCCATACGCTTGTCCGTTCTTGAAGATGCCTCCCAATTCCACTCGAAGTACGGCGATTGAAGACTTGCTCGATTATATTCGTGAGGACTTTCCCAATTTCGACGCAACTCTTGAGATCTTGCAAGTGATTTTGGAAAGCGACCCTAGTACCTCGGCGGTAGCAAAGTCTTACCGACGTTGGTTATATATCAGTGTCATGCAGCAGGTCTTGACGTTGGGGGAGAAAGAGAAAGAAGAGTGGGTGGTCGACCTGTTCAGTGGCAATCGAAATATTGTAGAATCGTTTGCGGATACGATGTGCGAAGTAAGTTAATTCAGTGCTTGCGCAATTGGCCAAGTTTTGACATAAGTAGGACGGCTTCTGGACCGAGGAGGAAGATGAAGAAGGTATTCCTTTCTATGCTATGGATCGACAGAGAGAAGCGAACCTCTACACCTGGCTTGCACGGCCCGATATCCAGAGTTTCTACCAGGTCGAGGTGCTGAAATTTTGTCCTCTAATCATGAAGGACAGCATCGAGGGATCTGACCACATACCAGAGAAAGGGCCAAAGTGTAAGATATCGCCCTACTTTTATGTCTATACAATATACTAAGATTCCCATACCAGCAGCGTACAAGGTCGTCGTCCCAGATTGGCAGAAGGAGATCATCGCCACAAAGAGACAGCTCGCACAATCTCAATCCCTCGTTGAGGACCTAAAAGAACAGCTCGCACAATCTCAATCTCTCGTGGAGGACCTACAAGAACAGCTCGTACAATCTCAATCCCTGGTGGAGGATTCGCATGAACAAGTACATCGAGCCAATGAGATCATAGCTACTCAAGCCAAAGCCATCGATAGTAAGAATGAGCAATTGAAGGTGGCGCGTACGACTAAAGCACGATGGGAGAAGGCATGGATGAAGAGATACAAGAAGTTCTTCAAGCGTACGTGGAAATAGGTGATTTGGGGGGTTCTGGGGGTTTTGTGGAGATTATAGGCTATGAATTGGGGCTGGGGATTTGGTTTGGGGCCTGTTTTTGAATTCTAGCCAGATATACGTATTTCGTCACTTGTTTTTGTTAGAATATACCCCTAGGTTTTTGAATTATGAGAGTTCTGGATGGTAGTATATATCCTTGGTGATGCATTGACGTGTTCATATCTGGATTTTGTCAACGGTCAGCTTCGTACTCATCCCTGATTCTCATATTACACTTGTAACTGATTCGAGGATACTCAGCTATATTCCAGAATTTCTTGAACCTAAACCACACATTCATATCTTTCATCTTGATCTCTCTAATCCAATCACCACGAATATCCCAATCGAAAAAAAAATCAGAAACTACCTTTTGAAAGTCTTTAGAACGAATTTTCGAAACGTATTATTAAATTCTAATCCTTATCCGGTTATCTTCCGAAGACACTAATCGGACTCCGATAAACCAGATTTGAAGATAAAATGAGCGTTATTATAGTCTCATAAGCCTTTGATTACTACACTCTTAATGTTCAAATATATATTGGGTATTACAAAATTTCTCGTTTGAATATATGAGTATTAAGCTACTACTATACTCGAGTTAGATGTTGATGGAATATATTACGTTTTGTGAATCTATTAGGTGTATTGAGTAGTTTATTATCTACTTGAATAATTGTATTGTCTTATGTCAGCCAGTGCACAGGCCACCCCTTCAAAACTCAGGGAAAAGATCCGAGTTCCTATTGACGATATATTGCTAGCGATACATCAGTCCCTCGAGCCTAAAGCGAGAATAGGCACAGATTTCAGTCGCGCCACCTACACCATATTGATTATAGTCAGCTTCAGAAGGTCAGAATTCAGAATTCAGAGTTCAGAGTTCAGAGTTCAGAGGTTTAGTGCTCTAGAGCTTTGAATCTACCCCCCATTTTAGCTCAGAACTGAACTCAATGCACAGACCACCCTTTCAAAACTCTACGAAAATAATCTGAATGGCTTCAGATCATTGTCTAACAAGCTGGGCAGCACGAATAAATGTTAAGATTCTTTCAGGCTCTTAGTCTCGAAAGAACCGGGGCAAAGCTCGTTATATCATATTATGCCTTATGATTTTTTGTTCGATGTTCCTTGTATAAAGATTAAAAGGATGAGTTGCAGCCTGCTAGGCCGTGAGTGCTGAGGTTGTTGGTGATGTAACTATACTATAACTATAACAGCTGGCTATCAATTGAAGTAGGCGTGTCGAATCCAATCATTGCTGAACATGGGATTTGAACTCGAACTGTTTGTTGTTTCCGGATTGAATTTCATCTCATGCAACCACGCTCGACTATTGTTGTTATTTCCGCAAATCACTGAATTAACAATGGCCTCAATTCGTTCAGAGTCATGGGAGCCTCGATACGCTGTCAAAAATGAATATAGCAGGTGCGATTAGCGATTAGCGCAGGTCTATATAGCCTCACTTTCCACTATCAATAATAAGATAGCCCTCTTCACACCTACAACAGAATCTCTTTCAACGCATGAGCTCAAAAATATTGAATATATCAAAAATATTGAAACTATTTCAATTATTAAATACATTTGAAATAATGAATTACTTGAAATTCTTCAATTCTTTTCAGAGATTAAAAACATTTCGAACGAACATTGGAATCTCTCTAATTGGACTGCAGTCTGGGCTATTGGATACCCTGCATGAGCTCGTTCATCGTGTCTTCATCATCTCTTTGACGAGTCGACGCTATAATATTTGCGTCGCCATTGCCTTGTATCATGTTGTACAAATTGTTCAAAGCCTTTACTGTAGAGCGATCACAATTCCATAGTCCAAGTTCGATGTTAGCTCCTTCGTCACTTACCGCAGACCTTCTACCACTCTGACGGCGAATCTATTTTAGAGCATAACAGGGAGATCTCCCCCCGAATAGATTGAAATTGTTCTTTGGATGATGTCGAAATGTATCAAACCGGGGGGCTTTATACGGGTCCGCGGGAGTACGGATGTTCAAGTTCGGTCATATTATTATTCGGGTTTCGTCTATACCCGATATCATCGGCATGGAAACACCAGATGATTGGGGATGCTTGACATTGCCATACGATTATTCTCGGACCAGTGCTTGTCCAATGCTTTGATCTGGTCTACCCCATTCGTCGATATCGATGAGATGGAACCCTTACCCGAATGGGCCGTCCCATCGATTGAATAGGACATATACACAAAATTTAAAATTGATATCGACGAATAGGATAATTCTATTTGTCGATATCAACTAATAGAATTGCTTTTCTATATTTTATATAAAGATTTATTT